>CCAG010007043.1:0-104993 GCA_001077435.1 Glossina morsitans morsitans | reverse complement strand
CAGTTCCGTTGAATGTGAAAGGCTTGTTGAATGCTTTTTCGATTGCAAGGACATTGGATAATATCTAAGGGGATTACTTTGACTTTAAAATCACCTTTTTTTGAACGTATCGTATATATCAAAATTTTGGAGGGATTTTTTTGAAACACAATTTTTCAAAATAGATTAAATGTTTTTTTTTGTAACTCAAATTAGGACCACTTATGCTGGCTCCCGTAGGTCTCATTCAATTGACCACTGTAACAGCCTTATAAAAGAAAATTTTTCTTTTAAATGACTATAAACAATTTTACTGCAACACATTTAGCTGCAATTTCCCAGCTGACACCAGTTGTCGTGGCTCTTTTTTTTTGTTTAAATGACCAATTATTCAAACCATGTCCTCTGTTCGTAACACTGTGACGACCAGAAAGAAGAAGAAATGAAGAAAGGGAATGATAAAGGCATATAACCTCAACCTAATGGGTTTGTGTGGCCAACTGGTAAGTGTTATGTCTTTACCTTCACTATAGTTACGATTAAAGTAGACTCTACCGCACTAAGATTTGAAGCGGCGGTTCTTACCTACTCAACTACTCTAGAGGGCTTTTGTTTGGGAGGTCGTTCAAAAGCTGCAAGGAAACAATTTTTGCGAATTTTAGAAGATTCAAATCATCTATGAAGAAAACAAAACATCGATTTTTGAAAACATTTACATTGGCTTACCCTTTCAAACACATAGTAACCTATGGTAAATATTGTAATCTATTATAATAGGCCTAAATGGCTTCGAGGTTACATAAGCATCAATAAACAAATAAATAAATAAATAACCTCACCAGATAATATTATTCTACTACTTTTTCCTCCATCCAAAAAGCAATTATCCAAAATCTCTTCTTCTCTTAGCCTCTAACAGAGGGTCTTAAACTTCAGAAAAAAAACTTTAGCTATCTTCTGTTCCTTTTAGGGTTTCCCTTCGTCAACTTTGCTACTAGTATTTAAAATTTACTATATAGAACAGCGATAATTGCGGACAAATAAGCAAAACATAAATTGCATACATAGTAATGAGTTAATTAATTTAATGACGTACATGAAATTTTGCCATATAACTACACGCTTAAAGGTACAAACATATGTTTGCATACATGTATATATACGTACACATATATAAAATATTATATATGAGAAAATCATGTTTTTTTTTTGTTTTTTAAATGCTTTGCTGCAGATCATAAAGTTATTAATTAGGTTTTAATTAAATTTACTCCATAGAAAAAAAAAAATAATAATAATAATAATCATAATAAACAAAAGAACATAAAGGAAATAAAACAACAAATGATTTATTATTAATTTTAAAAAATGAAAATTTAATTAAAAGTAATTAGAGTGTTTTTTTTAATGAAAAATAGTTTTCTTCAATTTAAATCAAGTAATTGATGAGGTTATTAAATGAAAACCAATAGATTAATCACTAGCAATAATAAATGGGAAATATTTAAATGAATAAGTGAGTAGTTAAGTATAAAAAAATATAAAAAAATACATAAATACAGAAATGAAACCACAAACGCAATAAACAAATCAACAAATTCAATTAGGAACCATTATGTTTTTATATAATCAACATATATATACAAAGCATTTCAGTATAATAGGATAAGGAGCATGATAATAATAATAATAATAATAATAACAACAAGAACAATAGCAACAATCACAATTAACGGATTTAAGCTTTATAGAGAATCTTAGCAGAAAAGTTGAGTTGTTCGTTTTCTTCTTCAGCATCAACATCATCGTCCCCATCGTCATTATCATATAGCCGTCAACGCAACTAACCTAACTGTGTGCATAGAAACTCAAAAAGCCATTTAACTAAATCAAACCGCATACAAAGAGACTTTTCTAATTCCATCATGCGCTCATTTTCTCAATTATTCAATTCAATTTAATGCTCTAGACGAAGTTCTCGAAACTAAACAAGCAAACAACCAAACAACTAACGCACTTACTTACTTAGGGACCAGCAGATGTGCATATTCTATGAATACTACATATGTGCATGTCATCGGGTTACTTGTAAGCGTGAGTATATATGTGTGTGTATGCGTGCTTATGTATACGATTGAAATTTTCTTCAATTTCCAGTTTTCTATGAAAGCTTTGGCAAAAGCATGATTTCACCATCTTCAACGCCTTTTTGTATACTTCCATGTCATCCTTATAAAGCTATATTCTTCAAAGAAAAGTATCGGGAATTGTGCGGATTAAAAATGTTTTCTCAGTTAATCATTGAGCTTCCTTGAAGGAAAGGATTTATATGCCAATCTTTCAACTGATGATATCAGTCTGCACAAAAGCTTTCCATGTGACCACAAGACCACAAAAAGTTCTGTTTTTTTTTACCTATTAACGTTAATGGAATTAAATAGAACTCCGCAAAGTTTTTCATCAATTAAAGAAACGACTCAAATGCAGCCGTAGCCTTCGAAAATTGTGCCAGCAAGAAATTCTCAATGGAGCTAGTTTCTGCATGAGAATTCATTTATTTCTTGAATATTCAATTGATTCTAAATTATCTGAGAAACTAAATAAGTGTAAGAGAAAGAGTAAAAATAATAATTTAGAAGCTTAAGGGCACCAATCCGATAATAAATGATACTCTCTCATGTACTTAAATTTCTGAATATTGCTCTAATTTTGGTTAGCGAAACACCAAACACGGACAAAATCGAGTGACAACGTTAAAGTCGTACAATGTCGATTATTAGCTAACTTGCCCCACTTCGCCTAATACAGTTGTTCACTTGTTTGGTAATAATACACCAAACGTTATATATTATTTTCATACTTTTCACGAAAGCTCACGTAAGTTTTGCCATAAAATATTAAAAATTATATCTTTTCACTATATAGATATATTAAGATTCAGTTGTCGTAGGATTGGCCATATGAGAGTGGGTTCAACAAATGTCTAAAGCCGAAACAAAAGGCAGACAGACGACTAGAGAGACAGACATGATATTACTGTCGAAATTACTTTTCTAATTTCAAAATAGACTGGCACCTAGCGACATACCTGTAGAACAATACAATGATGAATACAATGGTGACGTTAATCCTGAATCCAGGGGTGGATCAAACGAACGAAAATTGTTATTATAGACCTTATAAAGTACCGGAAAAAGGTTATGAAGATGATACTTCTTGTCACATTGTGGTAAGTAAATTATTTCTGCACGCTTCGTAAATCTTCGAGACACATTGAATGGCATTTCCTGAAATAAAAACGAAAATATTATCTGTTTAACCAATAAATTAACCCGCCCAAAATTTCACGTTTTTTTGCCATCGATGAGCACTAAGCTATTTTTCACTCAGTACATAAATCGAACCCCAGTGTATCCATCTCAAATGTTTCATACGTCCGCACAAACTTAATATACTCTTGTATCACGAGTGGTGGAGGGTATAAAAATCCCGAGATGATATAATCTCGTGGGTGGAGAAACGCAAATTCGAGCGTGATTCGTTCTGAATAAATGCTGCTCGCAAGCGAACCCGAAAATTATCGTTATACTTGTTTACGGCCTTTTCTTCATCGAAAACAGAGCTTTAAATAGATGCTTCCCTTTACTTTTTTGACACGTATTCAACGTATACACGTACATGTACATATATGCACATACGTATGTAATGACTGTTTATATTAAGATGTTTATACGTTAAAGCGTTTAGGAGTTGAGGTTATGTACGGTTAGCATTGTATTCAAGCAAAAAAGAAAAGAAAAGGAAGAAAATAAACACATATTTTCGTATCCTTGCATAACTTTAAAATAGTTTTAAAAAGGGTAAGTAATATAATAAAATATATTAATAATCTTTTCTTTCTTTTATGGCGTTTCTTAGCTAAATTTCTCTTTTTATATTTAATTAAAAATCATAATAACTGTAAATTACCTTTAGTTTATGACATCTTTTACTCGCTATTCACACGTGCACATGCACGTCACAATTACATTTTTTAGTACGTGTTACTGTAAAAACTAAACTACTAGCGCTAAATCAATTATGAGTAAAATGAATAAAGCGATGAGTGAGCTATTGGCATAAGTAATGATTGACTGACTGACTGGCTCACTGAGCTAATGGCACAACGCTTTCTTCTTTTAATGAAAAATCGCGCGCGCAAACACAGGGTGCTATATAACAAGAGATATGGGGGCAACAGTATTGGTTTATAATTATATTACGAGCGCAATGCATGCCTGTTACACACATATACGTTTGTTGGTTTTTCATCAACCAGACAATTTTTCGCAAATTTAATTAATTTCTTCATTAAGGTTTTGTGAGTTTTTTGAATTAAATACATAAAGAGAAAACAACGCCTACAAGACACATACGTCGCAGTCAAATAAACTTAATAATTTAATTAACCTGTTTTTATTAAGCCGTATATTCGACAAAAAATTGTTTTTTATTGATTTCTCAAATACTAATTTTTTAAATGATTTTCATAGAAAAATGAAATGTATCCATAAGATCTTCAAAAATAGATACCGAGCTTTTTACTTCTAATGATATTCTATATATAACAGGAATGTTACAGACGGGTAAGTCCGATCTTGAGATACCCTTCGCCACCTGTATTAAGAAATATACATAATTTTTAGAAAAATGAATGACTTTCATGGAAGTTCTCATATTGGAGGAGGACACTCAAACGTCAACGTGGTCTAAATTTAGGAAAATTAATATGTTTTTCAAAGATTTTATTTTTTTCCAGTTATTTGCGTCATAATAAACCGCAAATTAGTCTTCCTCTGCGTAGAATGTTTTACTTTCATGAGAGCACCTATATATGGGTCCGTTTAAAAAATAGTTCTATGTAATCAAAACTCCCTATGGTTGATTTACTAACGACAAATTTTTATCATAAAGTATTAAAATGCTCTATATGCCATTTAGCATGTAGAGTCATATTTTCCATTAAAATGGGTTAGAATCTAAAGAATAGATCTACATGTTCTTATACCAAGTTGTTATTGTGAACGAACATTCATGAAGAAGTATTGAAAATTAGGGCTTTTCATAGTATAAAGATGCAATTTGCGCATTAACGGTTATATGGCAAAGAGTTGAAAAAATTACCCCACCGGATCCAAAGCTTTCACACCAATTTAGAATGCCGAAATGTCATTACTAAGCGATTTTCGTCCCGAAATTCCAAAAATTGAAATATTTTTCCTTATAACGACTTATCAAAATAAGAAGGGTATAACCAATATAATATCGCATTTCATGACAAAGAATAGGGCGAAAAAAATGATCAGTTCTATGATTATTACGTTCACGGCCGATTTAGTCGACCTTCGGAATTAAGCTGACAAGAGCGATAGGAAAGAAGAATCTTATGAGACATCTGTTATTTGCGGTAAGGTTGCCAATCCGTGGTTGGCATGTGGAAAGGCGAACGGGCTACGAACAATTAAATGGACAAACAGGTATAATTTAAACTTGATTTATATTCAAAAATATGTAAAACTGAGTCTCCTCGATGCGTATTCTTACGCTTTACAAAAACTCTTTACAGACATAATAAAGTCTTTTTGTTGAACAGAATTACGCACATATGCAAGAAATTAAAGTCGAAAAACTAAATGTCCAACCTATGCTTGCATGTGTCCTTTGATTTAGTTATGTATACATTTACGAATAAGTTTAACGTTAAAAATTATTTAACTGAGAGGTAGTAAATCGCAATATAACGAATCTGGACAATTTTAGAACATATTTAAAACTTTCTGTTTCGGATAATTCAAAGTTATCTATTGGTTATGGCATCTCTATATTTCTACACGTCAGTAGACCAAATTTCATTAAGAAATCTCGAACGTTGCGACCTGCAAGTTGAACACAAAAAGATATGGAGCGACAAGCTTAAATCGATTCAGGATCACTTTAATTTTCGGTACAAAAGGTGGATCTGGCTTAAGTCCATCTGGATTCTACAAAGTACACCTGTACACAAAATATATCTTGTAATACAAGTGGTGTAGGATAAATAGATGTACAATTTATTATAACTGAATATAAGTTTGTCATATTTATTATAAATCATGCTGATGGAATTTAATTCTAGGGATACTGTTCGCGAAAAAATGGTTTGCTTAACGTAACTAAATAAAACAAAACGTATTTTGTTTGCAAAATTACACTGCTCAACGATAGCATTGTTTACTTCAAAGTTTGCACGATAAAGTATGATTTTCTGCATGAAAGGTGCTAAGAAAGCCAACGTTTTAATGGTTAAAGCTCGTCTTCCACATACTGTGCTTCATTTTTTTACTTGGAATATGGAAACCTCAATATCATCATTTTATTATGTGTTAAACATAGCTATTCGTCATGCCTTCCCTTGGATAACAATCCTTTCGAAGCACTTGCGCGCAGTACTTCAACAAAGCAGTTAACTGTAATAAAAACAGAAAAAACAAGCTTTTTAAAAATGTATGTGAAAACTGGCTTTGCGTATGACTACTTAATCATCTCTGACGGATTTTCCCCGTGATGTCAGGCTTTCCGCAAGGCAGCCACGTAGGATCCATTCTTTTTACAATGCTAAAATGACTGCTTGCCTTACCTTGAAACTGCGCTGATATCTCGTTCAATCTGACATATGCAATTTGAGTACCATGTAAAAAGCTTTCATTCTCCAGGAAGAATTCATTTATTACTGATCCTTCATTGTTTCATAAACATGGGAATTGTAGATTCGTTAGGGTTTTATTGGGCCAAAGACTACGCTTTAAGTTCAATGTTCTTTTTTTCATAGAAGGTTGCTTCACAATGCCTTCCATTTTCTCCAAAGACCTTTCCATTGTCTTTTGACATTTACAAGTAAATAATATATGCTGGAGGTCAGATCAGAAGAATGCGATGGGTGAAGGAACAATTCTAACTTCAATTTACAAAAATGTTGCCATCGACTTGCCAGTCGATGCATTGTTTCGCGAGAAATCACTTTTATTTTCGTCAATTGAAGCCTGTCTTATCTATCTTTTTCACGGTAACTAGTGAATAGAACTCCACGTGCATCACAAAAGACGGAAACCCTTATTTTAACGACCAACTTTTGCGTTTTTGGCTAAGTAGCATATTTTTTCCCGGTCCCTTGTTACTAAGCACATACTTCGATTGAAGTGAGCAGTACCGGACTCCCGTTGAACACCACAGGAAGAAAGTCTTTTTCGCAATTAAAAGCGCACCGAATAAATAACACGTTGATATTTTTGTTCTACTATTAGGACTAACTTTTCCCTCTGAAAACAGTATACTAGCTTTTGATACCTTTATGATGTCAGCAGTTATTTGCAACATCACTTTTCGATTATCGAATATAATTATCAGCATTTCTTCGATCTTTTTGGCGTAACTGGCTCTCTTAGTTGTACACTGCGTTCACCTCAACAACCTACTAGTAAATAGTTCTTTTTGACGTACAAAAAAATGTCATACCACTTTTCAAGTCTATTTTGGTTTTGAAAGGTGTACTGAACTAGCAAAAAGCAATATTTAATCAACTCAGAGAATAGGGATATGAGAACTACTGATTGATATATTATCACGGACTTGCATTTATATCTTTGCTCTTGTAAAACTCAAACTGCTTGTTATTATCATTATTATAACTAATTTAGCCAGAGAAGTAAATCCTAAGACTAGTCTTAAACCACTAGCATCTAAGGCTATCAGCTTTATTGGAAACTTCACTGCAATTGAGAAAAAAAAAACAAAGCTCCTTCCATTATAACCCACACCAGTTGCGGTGGTACAAGGACATACTAAGTTTGTGCGGATGTATGCAATATCCAGAAGGATTTGAGATAGACCCTCTTTTTATTAGTCCGATCGATTCAGAATCATTTTCTGAATCGATGTAAACTTGTCTGCACTTGGGACTCTTGTGTCGCAAATTTTTGAGATATTTTGGTAAAATTTGGTACATCGACATGTTTTGGCCAAAGCAAGAACGCTATTCAAAATGGTTGAGATCGGACCACCTTTTCAATCACTTGCAATATGTAGCGTAACTAATCGTGGGCCATATTCTACTATGTTGTGTTTGCTTGCTGCATTTGAACTCAGGCTTTTGAACGAGTAATGTGGAAACGGTCCGTCAATGAGGCTGAACAGTTTTGCCGAATGTCATGCCATTACGGTATACGGTCCTTTCGTCTTATTTTTGCTTATTGTTTACGACCTTCCATCTTGATATTTATCACATCATGACATCATAACTTTTTTTAAAATTTAAAAATTAAATACAGAAAATATTTAAAAAAACATTCGCAATTTTTTCTCACTTGCTCTCGAAAAGTACAATTTATTTTCACACCTTCTAAAAGCATTTACGCATGTGAAGCCCTTTTTTGGTAAATTTATTTTTCTATTTTGTGAAAAACTCTGAGCTTTAATTTTGCTTTCTGCAAATTTTCTTCAGAGTTTCCAAAAATCACTTCTTCTTCAGGCAATATTTGCTGTTTCATTAACAATTTGCTCTTCATTTAAATTAAACACGCAACTATTTATTTATTACTTGTATTTGTTTTTAAAATGAACCGCATAAAATCTAAAAACAAATTAAATTATAATTAAACAATTTCAATTTAATTATTTTGCACAACAAAATAGTTAAACAAATAAATAATGGTGTACGTGCGTACATATGTATGTACATACATGTGCACATTATCTCCCAATAGACCGTTAACCCGTTAAGATCTCGTTGCATTCCAAAAACAATTGTTGGTATAATTTTTCTATATTATGATATATGAGTCATCGAACGCCAGTATTCGAGTTTGAACGTAAAATAGACTCAAAGCCTAAGATTAAAGATAATCCTTTCCCTTCATAGACAAACGTCCCTTTTTGTTGATTTATCAGCGAAAGAATGTCGAATTTAGAAGACTTTCTATGTAAGATTTTTCCTAGCAGCTCTTCAAATTTAGGTTACGATTCTGAAAAGATTTAGGCATGTCCGTGCGTTTCTCATTCTGCCCCTGGAATTAAGACGCTGCTCCAAATATTGGTATTAATATAGAAAATTAGAATATGAAAATTAACTGAATGTCGCAATAAACATCCCTACGACAACATAATAAAAAAAAATTTGGTAGATTTGTTGTTAACGCAGCACAAATTTATACAAGAAATTGCATAAACAGTCTCGATCGGACACCTCACAAGCCTATAATTAACGGGATAGTCTTAGGAGAGTTGCAATAGGATACCCGAACGTCGCTTCTTCTTAGTTGTTTGATATATTACGGCATAATACGGCAAATTGTGGTATAATAAAGCGTTTTCTCGAACCTTTACTTTGATTTTAACGTTTTTTGTTTTGTATATCATCTATCGTCATCTGTCTGTCCCTCAGGTATGGACGGCAACTTTATTACAACTTAGGAATGAATAGCTGTTGTTATGTGGAAAATATGTTCTTGCAATATTTTCCTCGAGAGATCGTTGTGATTTTGGGCGATATCGTTTACATTTGGTGCATGACTCTCGAGATCGGTGTGGAACGGTCATCGCTACGAATCTTTTAAGATTAACAATTGGAATATGGTTAGAACTACTACTACTGTAATGAAAACCATGAGTGACTCTTGAGATTTGGGTAAAATGTGTACGACAGTCGTTATAGCAGAGTTTTGGAACCTGCTTTAAACGTCGAAAACGGCGTTCCACAAAATTGACTTCTAAGACTTGGGTGAAGTTTTTGCTGCAGACCGGCTTGTGGTCGGTCTTCCATAAGAGTTCCCCTCTCTATATTTCTGACTTACATGCACCCCTATCCAAACAACTTTGATCTTCCTACCATTCAAACGTAAAAAGATTCGTTCCAAGTAACCAGTTCTCCTTATCACTCAAATGTAGAATGATTTCTTTTTCGTTTCGCTAGTGTTGTCCATATTGCGCCATTTCACTGGCGTTGGCGGTCACAGACATTTATCTTTATCTTGTATACTTTTTATAAGTGAAGAGTGTTATCGTATATATTATAATGTGCATAGTACGATATGCAGTAAATTCATGTGTGTACGTAAACGTCTCAAAAAATGACTTTAATTGTTAATGGGTTAACACACGTGCGTGTGTTTAGCTCTGTACACTCGTATACACACGATTGCATTTCACTCAATAAAGCATTAATTTTACATTAAATTACAAACACGCACCATTTCGTACAACAGCAACAACGTTAACAACCACCAAGTTCAACACTTCATTTGCAATGAACGCTGAATTTTGTATTGTTAGCGATGGAGGGATAATGAGGAGCAAGAGCTTGTGTACTGGTGAGGCATGGATGTGTATGTATGTATATGTGTACCTTAGGGAATTGAAAATTGGAATAAAGCTGCCATTAAATGTGTAAGTGAAAGCTTGTGCAAGTGGGACCCTTGAGAAGTGAGAGTGAAAAACGATGGTGTTTGCGTTGATTAAACGCTTTTTCACAATTAATTAAGTTTAAAATATTTTCTAAAAATAAATAAAGTTTTTTTTAATAACAAAATTTTTTAAAAAAGAGGAAATTTAATTATGTAATAAAGCTACTACGAGAGACATTCGGAATATTTTTTTTAAAGACTAATAAGAAAAAGGAAAAATGGAACACTAAATTTTTAATTATTTTCCATAATATTCCCCCGCCCCTCCCCTTTCTTCCTTTCCCTGATAGTTTCATACTACAGTTTGTACTGCAAGCAGAAAAACATACCGCGTCGCTCTTCTATTGAAGCGTCTCTTTCGTAAATCCGTCCATCCGTCTACTCGAATTCATTGATCGTCTGTTGTTAAACATTAAGTCACACAGTCGTTAAG
The DNA here is from genome assembly GCA_001077435.1 of Glossina morsitans morsitans. Classification (NCBI taxonomy): domain Eukaryota; kingdom Metazoa; phylum Arthropoda; class Insecta; order Diptera; family Glossinidae; genus Glossina; species Glossina morsitans. The sequence continues at coordinate 94,109 of CCAG010007043.1, read as the reverse complement.
CGCCTCTAAGCTCCTCCATAAACAACCAAATAAGCAATTAGACTTGGATCGCTTGGAATATTGTACATGTCATAACTACAGAATAAGTATAAGCTGAGAGTGTCCATATGATAAACCGTTTCGAATACGTATGTCACCAAAAAAATGCTTAAAACATCAAACAACCCTCGTTTAATAATAGAAATAACAATAACAAACAAAAAAATTAACTTACATTTACATGAAAATTTCTACGGCACTCACCGATTACTACCCTTAGATGAAGTTTTTTCCATTTGCCTGTTTGCGTGTATGTTTTCGTGTGCGTTTCTTTATGCTTTGCACTAAATTCATTAAAAATCATTTAATTTTATCTCACATATAACCGAGCGCAGTTCATGCTTTGCGATACTTCCCAGTTGTCTTTAGAGTCATGCTGTTGTTATTCAACCTTGGGCTATCGATGGTTAACACCTTCGTGAATATATTGTAAAATATGCGTTTTCAATTAGAGTTAACGTGAATACTCAGTCTTAATAATAATAACGGAATTGATTTTATAAAATAATTTCAAACTCAGTCATTAACTTTCACAATCTGTCAAAAAAGTGTACGGAATTTATTCATCAACAGCCTCAATAACAAAGGCCAGCAAATATTTTCGAAGGAAGACACATGTCCCCCAAGAAATATTTTTGAACCGAGCTCATTATCAAATAGCAAATTTATGAATGAGTAGTGATACCCTAGAACACGTTTAATACAACGACATATTAAGTTTGTGCGGATGTATACAATATCAAGAAGGACTTAAGATGGATCCAATTTTTATTACACCGATCGATTCAGGAAAGCTCTCTGAATCAATCTGAGCTTGTCGGTCCGTCTGTCAGTCTATCCGGCTTGCATTCTCTTGTTTGACCCGGAGGCCGTAGCTTGTGAGATATTTTGATAAAATTTAATACATTGACGTGTTTTGGCCCAAGGTCATACGCTACTGAAAATGATTTAGATTGAATCACTTTATGTCAAATGAACAAAAAAAAATGTTTACATTGATTTTCGCAAGACGTATATTTTTGAAAGTCCTCTTTATTCTTAAGCACAGGGTTATTCAAAGCGTGTATATTGTCTTGACGAAGCAATAGTCATTTAAATGTACAATTTCATTTCATTTTATTTAACATTTCGTATATGTAACGCTTTACAGCTTCAAAAAAAACTTCAATTATTCGTAAAGTTATTCATGCAAGACTTGCATACTATCGTATCATAAAAGGACCGGCGCGGTTCTCTTTTTCTCAAGGTAAGTCCTTCCGGAAAGTGGTTTAATTTAACTGCTGCCATAGAAAAAAATCGTAAAAAGAACAACTGAATTCGGTTACAGAGAATATCTATAAAAACTAGCTAGTTGCGTAGATTAAACTACGCTACAATCAAAGGATTACGGGTAATACGAAAATATTAAAAATGTTACAGAAGCAGTTGAAGACGAACCATGGTCGGGAAAATCGTCTGTGAAAATCACTGAACATTAAAAGAAATTAAAATTGTGACCTCCTTCAATTATTATTATTAAGTGTTAGGGAGCTTGAAGGCGGGAATATCGATTAGAATATCGCAAACAGTTGTAAAGGATCGTTTACAGTTATCTACTTTGTCTTCTCGTCTTTTTCCAAAACAACTCAATGTTTTTTTAAAAGAAGTCATATCCATGTGATTTGAAATACTTGGTTACTGGTTACGGCTACGATCCGGAAGGACATCAACAATATTTGAAATAAGATGTACAGACGATACAATATACGATATCTTTACAAAAGGGAAAGATTTTGACTTCATTTTGCAATTGAATATCGCAAACGTGCTAATGACGAACATTAGAAAATTCTATATGGCAGCTTAGAATAACTTCTTTATAATTATTCCATCGTAACCATCGTAATTAATGGACTAAGCAGTAATAATAAATAGCCTGGAAATAATTTTTAGTTCACCAAAAATCTCAATACTCTTGCAAGCAACGACTAAGTGAGATTGATGAATATAAAGTTCCTGTCACTTTTTTGACAACATTTACGTACACATACATGTATCTACTATCGAACAATAGCTAAGAGGAAAAGAAACGCATACAAACAAAAAGGCACAAATTTATATAAAAAAATCATTTCATCAAAATCCTCAGTTATGCTGTTACACATTACATAACCAATCAAAGACAAACTAATAATTAGCTAAAACATTTTTAAAGAAATAAATTTTTCGAATGACAGATGTCTGTCATGGTTTCCAGATTGCTACTGTTTTTCAAAGTATAGTAATAGAGCGTTAAAAGGCACTTTAACAGCGGGTAACTGTTTTGTTTTTGCCTCCCTTTTGTTGAATATTTTTGCCTGAAATAAATACATAAATCTTTTCAACCTGACCGATATGTTTTTCTGTTATGTCTGTTACACTGTTTCCGTTTCCGTTAATGTTCAAACTAAATCTTCCTGTTAGTTACCCTAAATGTAACAATATCATCGAGATTAGTTTATTTCTATATCAAGCTGAGTTTTTGATCCTTATTTGTAAAGCTTTCATACCTCTAGCTAAGCAGCGACGGGTATATTAAGATAATTGTATTGTCTGCCTTTCTATTACAAACGCTTAACCAGTTAACTGTTTCGACTTCTTTAGAAAATGTGCGTTTAAATTGCCTCGTAAAAGTTTAGCGATGACGAGTATACTCGCCAGATACAGAGTATGCGTAAAACGAAATTAGTCTACAATGAAGTAACTTTTATTTTTTTATTTCGATACTGCACACCTTCATATAGGATTAGCTTTTGAAGCTGAGGGTACCTAACCCCGAATTTCCAGTTTAGACGGGTAGGGTCAGGACTAGCTCGTCGACTTACCTTTATTTCTACTTGACCTCAAAATATTTCAAACCTCTTGAAGATTACGAAAATAATTGAGTTCCCACTCAGATTGCAATTTAAATTGTAAACTGTTACACGATGAATATAACACAAAGTATACAAGTATAATCCTCAACAAATATTAACTGAATAATCCAATGTTTATCTTATTCAAGACTTGTACTTGATTCTGGAATGTATGTCCATCCGTGTGACAAACTTAACTTTTCGAAAATTTTATCACTTCACACTTTCTAGCATAAAAAACTAGAAATTACGATTTGTTTTCATATAATGGCTTGCTTTTCAACTTTTATGTATGTTGGGGTCCAAAAAATAGACCTATGCAGTCCAAATGCGGTAAAGCTGACTTCTTTGTTAATTTGCTATTATAAACGGTTTTTCACCATGAAGTATTGAACAAATCTTTTTACCACATAAAAATTCCATTTTCGTAGGAACGGTTATATGAAAGAGAGTTAAAAAAATTACTACATACGAAAGAAATTTTTCAGGCCAACTTATAATGTGGAAATGCTACTACTCAGTGACTTTTGTCAAGAAATTTTGGAAATTAAAATTTTTTTTCATATAATAGCATTTTAAAGTAAAGCGTGCTATGGGGAGTGGTCGAAAACGCGAGCCGATCCGAGTGGAGGATTCTGAATGGAAATCCTTTCTTTCGGTGTAATAAAAGGTGTGTCTACTTTAAGCTCTTCTTTCTGTTGTGGATCCGGGTGTCCGCACAAACCTAATATACCCTGTACCACAAGTAGTGTACGGTATAAAATATGAAACGAAACCGAAACTGAGTACCGGTATACTGCAAAGTCCTGGAAACCAGAGATTATAATTGAACAAACCGACCATTAAAAACGCTTCATCACTTCACCTTGAACTGTTCTTTATCGATTTTTGTCATAAAATATTAAACAACAGAATTTATTGCCATCTAAAAGCTTACTTTTTATGGAGGCTTCTATATGGAGAGTATTCTGGAAATAAGAATTTTGTAGTTCAAACTTATTATTGTGAATTCATGGGGCGAATTTTCGTTACAAAACCCTAAAAATTAGATCTTGCTGCAATATAAGGATCATTTGTATCAGAGAAGGCTCAAAAAGAGATCAATTTCATACAACTTCTGACCAGTCTTTTAATATGCCAAAATACTCCTTTCATCAATTTTTGCCAAGAGATATTAAAAATGGAATGTATGCTTGGAGTGGCAACTTTTTTAAAATAGCTCGTTATATGGGATTTGATCGTAAAAATTATTCGATCCATGCTATTTTTTATAGCGTACGCCCTCGGGTCAAAGCGTATCGGTGCACTAAATTTCATTAATGTATCGTAAAAATCGAAGTCCCTGTAAGTTGAATACGGCTAACGGCCGGCTAAAATGCTTAAGTTAACTCGACAAATTCTAAACATCTCTACGGAATATTGGTCAGACGGTATGTGGGCAGTTGCGATTGGAAAAATTATTTACATCTTGAGAAAGGAATAACTTTTTCGTTTTGACCCACGAGAGGTGCGATGGTATAATTTCGGTGATCACGCCGGCGTCGAGAATTCTTTCGTATTAATATCTTATCAGCATTCGTTGTATTGCATAGCAGGAATGCCTTATCGATCGCTATGTAAACACTTTGACGTATTCTTCAATAGATGGGAAACACTCTCTGCAATGAATGTTTGCAGATATAGCCTTTCGGCATTGATCATTGAGGATGAAATCTACGCGTTTGGCGGAGAGAATAATACTAAAGTGTCGACTGTCGAACGCCAAAAGAATAAATGACAACAATGGATGGATTCGATTAAATGAATGATTCGATTAAAATTAAACATTGGAGCAGCATGGAGGAGCAGCTCTTATCCTTTATTTAAGCTCTGGATGTAAGCAAATCTGAGTGTTTTTGACCGAAAATTGTTTGCATATACGGAAGCAAATAAATAAAACACATCATATTGTTACATAAACGAATCTCTTTCTGTTAAATGTTAATTGGCTTCAATACCTTATGTATGGCATAGTAACAGGCATCACATGAATTTAGTGTAAATGATTTTGTTTGCTGAGTAAAAGCTCTTTGGTCCGCTTTCTGCTTAAACTCGAGAAATAAACGATTTCTCAGCATAAAGTACATAAAACACGTTTTCGTTTGAGGTTAGCATACATACTAATGCTAATTCGGGGAGAATTTTATAACATTATCATTTTATAGGGCTGTTGTGAGATAAAGAACAAAAAGAATCTTTCCTTTTGCTCATCAGTTGAATCTATGAATATTTCTATGAATTCTTTAAAACTGCTCTCGTAAAAACGAGACTTCTCTCGATGATTATCTTATAGGCTTCCAAGAGAAAAGCCCGCCGTTAGGTTTTAGATAGTGATCCTTAAATTCCTCACTGCCGATAACTGTGTTGTTCTTAAAATAGGAACTATAGATGAGGATTCGCATCTTAATTCTTTAGAAGATTCGCACAATTTCGGCTTCAATTTATCTGGTACAGTACACCGCCCTATAACACAGTAAATACATTCCATGCTATATGAATCGATGTAGTACGAGTCACTTAGGTTATGCAAATGCATGAGTCATTCGTAGCCCAAAACGATTAATTTAATTGTTATATTTGACATAACTTCCTTTAATTAATAACCAAGCTGAAAACACTATATGCCCACAATTTTTATAGCCGTCGGATAATAAATGTTTTTCTCACAAAAAGCTTAAACGATCTGCTTTAGAAGTTGAATTCCCAGAAATATGAACACAATGGGGGTTAGTGTTAACTGCCAAAAAGTTATATTAGTTATAGGAGCTTGAATGTAATGAAACCGCAAAATCTATACTATTCTCTTAAGGTGCCATACGAGTCCTTTTTAGTTTATTATACCAGCATGATCACAATTTTCCGCCATGATATTCGAATATGAATCCGTTTTGTAGTATTTTTTATGTAGTATGTAGTATTCTTTTTGTGCAAAATGTGATTGCCTGAATTGAGCCCCTGAACCATTCCTTGATTAATATAAAGTGACATCTCTGGTTGGACGATCCTGTTTAACACATTTTAATACGAGCGTTGTTTATTTCTTTTGAGGCTATTTCGGTTACCGCGATTATTTAAGTTTCTTGAGAAATTTTATCAACATTCTATTTTCTGATAGAAGTTTGAAATTTTGATGGTAAGGTACATCCTGGGGTCTTGCCTAGTTCTGGGAAACTGAACATTTATGCGACTAATGTTCGATGTGCTGTGCGCATTAGCTCAAAATCTGGAACGAAAACAATTTCGGTAACATACGAAGTTATGGAGACCGAATATTGGTTGGCGCGGCTGATATTTTCTATTTGAGTAGCAAGGAAAAAACTCAGAAAGAGCAGAGATATTCACACTTTTCGTTGCATAGGACAAAAAATTAAATTTTGATACACTACACTATTGGGTAGGCGTGGTCAATTTTTCTGTTTTTTGTACAGGTGCTACAGCATCGCCTATAGAATATGCCTTCAAACTTTTATGCACTGGTCTATTACAGTTTATAAGTAATGACCAAAAAACCAATGTTTTGTGCCTTTTGAAAAACGGAGGTTTTACCAGTTTACGTGATACTGTGGGCGTATCTTTCGACCGATTTGGCTCATTTTCAAGACCAACCTGCGTACAAGAAGTTCAACTTTTTCTTCTAAACTTGAAGTTGATAGCGTCATTTTTACAGCCAATAGAATGGACAGACATTACACAGACGGACCTGATTAAATCGATCCAGACTTTGATGCTGATCAGAAGAATACGCACACTTTGTGGGGTCTCCGAAGATTCCTTCTGGGAGTTGCAAACGTATTGATAAAATAAATATACTCCTAATTCACCGTTGATGGGTGTAAAAATGACGGGGGCTTCAAAATCGACTTTTGACCGAAGGTGTTCACTCAAATCGCAAAAAGCAAAATTAGAAAATTAAATTTTTGAAATTAATTTAATCATATTTAACTGAATGAATGAGATAATTTCGAATACATTATTATTGACTTTAAGAGGTGAGCTTAAACCATATTTTTTGTTTTAAAAAAAATTCCTTTATTTCGATAGACTAACATCTTACACCCTCGACATATCAAAAAAAAAAAAAATGTCTTTCTTTGGCCATAAAGCAAACAATTGCCTTTTGGTCATTGATTGCAATTTGAAATAGTTTCTTGACTTGAGGATAAATATGAAAGTGAAAGTCAACACCCACTTTGATAAAACGAAACCTCAGGTCGTGGAGGGGATGTTTCAAAGCACATTCAGATTTTTTGGCAGCGATAAAGATTTGAATGAAAATCATTTTCAATTTCATGTTATGTAATAAAATTATTTGATGAAAGTATGATTGAATTCGATGCAACGTACACGAAGGCGTTTACCCATAACAAATGTTACAAAATTTCTCTTATTTTGTGAATTAATTGCGGTTCTTGTTATTAAGAAGAATTTGATAATTACATCAGATAAAAAAAAGCTTTAGAACAATAAAAAAAAAAAATAAAAAAAATGAATGCAAAGAAAATAAAAAATCCTTAACCTGAAATAACAAAAAAAAAAAAAACTCTATGAAGCAAATAATCCGCTTTTGCTATCTACTAGTTGTCAATAGTTCTCTCCTGCGCTTGGCGTCTGAAAACTACTTATGTTTTCTTTTTGTCTTTTCTTTTAGGAAAGTGTTATACACACATAGTTATCGCTCAATGGCATCTCTTACAGGATATTAAAAAAGAAATCAAAAGAAATGTTTTCTCTACTTTACAGTTAGTCTTTAGGCTTTTTTAGCCTTATTCTTATATTATATATTGCATCTTACTCGCAAGACAATGTTTGCTCGTAACACAGGAGGCGTTTTTTGTTTTCTTCACATCGTTCTTATTATTATTATTATTATTATTATACGGTTAATTATTTGTTAGTGATACATTTATATGACGTATAATAACATTGTATCCTTAAGGTATGATATAAGTGTTTTCCTGTAACCGAAAGCAATTTATTTTTCAATGAACATAAGTGTAAGCCCGAAAGTATTTCATATATATATAATACTTTTGTCTGTGTGTGAGTGTATATATGTATATATGTGTGTGTGTGTCATTGTGAAGGAATTGTAAAAATAAGTAACGCCTCGAAGTCGCTAATGATCACACATGTGTTACTCGAGTTCAATACAATGAGTGGCTTTTAAGAAAGTAACAAAAACCGCACATTAGGCTTAAAATGAAAGGACACATGCGGTGATAAGATCTTATTTCATAGTTTTTGTTACGAACCTGAATAGAAACGCAAACAAAAACATATGTAAACTATTCACTTTAATTAGAATAAGGAGAGAAATAGAAACAAAAAGAGAGAGAGAGAGAGAGAGAGAGAGAGGGAGATAGAGAAAGAGATGTAGAGGAGCGAAGAGAACAATTGAATGACAGATATGAAAAGACTATAAACATATACGCGTTAGTTGTTAATATGTGTGCGGTTACGTGTGTATGTTACTTTTTGTGTCAACGATAATCCCTATGTTTGTCCCTTATATCCATAGTCGTCAACCAAGTTTAGTTGAAACTCAAATGAATTTTTATTGTTACAAGGATCATTAAGCGGATTTGCATTATAAACTACGAAGCGGGTGTTGACTCTATGGGGAGCCTCTTTAACTAATTTCTATACTTACCATACAGAATAGTTTTATGCGGTAGTTCTTTTATTTTTTCATTCATTTTGTAAATATGTTCAGGATGAGAAAATTTAATGTGTGAAAATCTTTGTAAAAACCCACTGGGATTTTTAAAAATTAATTTCGAATAATTTATAATTACTTTACAAGGATTTCCTTAAGGGACTAATGATTAATAAAACCATTAAGAATTATATATATATTAAGTAACTAGGATTAGGTCTGAGCAGAGGTTAGGTAGGCCAGAAACGCAACAAAGTCCTTCCTATTTTATTAATAAAATCAATAAGAAAATTATAGTCGGGCGAGGCCAATCATTAAATATCCTACATCCCTTTACCTAATACAGTTATTCAATTTTGGTCTTAGTACATCAAAAATCACATATTTTCATGTAAAGGCATACTTGTCATGCATGTTGGAGAATGCCCAAACCATCACATGGCGTGATCCAAATTTAATTTACTTCCTAAAAAATTTCTTATTTTTCAGTTACGTGACCCAAATTTGGCAAGGTTGACTTCTCCTTTTTCGTCAATTTACTTTTATGACTCAAATTTCGCCAGGAAACACTGAAAATGATACCTCAAAAAACTGATCCAATTAATTTTCACTAGCGTTCTTCCCTGTGTCCAAATACATCGACCTAGAAAGTTTCATGCGTATATCTCAAAAATTGTGACCTATAAGTTGAACACAGAACAGATGGGTGTACAGGCTTCAAGAATCACTTCCTGGATCGCTCGATGCAATGAAAGGTCGGTGTATTTGCGTGCGAGCAAACTCAATATAGCCTGTACCACAAGTGGCATGGGGTAGAATTAAGTAAAGATATTTACAAGAAAAACTGAGAAGTAATTGCAACTATTAAGCAAATTTAGCATGAAAATAATTTGTTTTTTCTCATTAAACAGGCCGTTGATTTGACTGGCCGAAGAAAGCGGAATGAGCGGAAAAAGCCAAAGATTGTCAGCGACAACCAGCAAATATATTACAATTTTCAAGACATCATTGGCGCAGCGTTCAAATTGCCGAAAATAATTGGCAAAAGGTATAATATGAAGGCTTTATGCGATAAAAAGACCGAAGAACTTAACCTAATTATTTAAAAACGCAATTTACATGTAGAAGAATTGGTTTCAACTTCTTCTCATAAACGCAAACTTTGGCCATTCAAAGAAAGGACTATATAAGTTCAGAAAATAATTCTAAGCTTCTCTGTCCGTTCATCCGTCCTGTTTTCCTGTGATCAACTTGCAGGCCGCAAATTTTTGGGATTTGGCGCGCTGACGTGCTTTGGTTTAAGTACGAACGCTATTGAAAATGGTTCGCTTCGGCTCACTTTTTGCACCACTTTCCATATAACGTCTTATTTTAGAAGTCATTATATGAAAAAATCGGAATTTTCAAAATTTTTCGACAAAATTCGCTGTATGAAAACTTCGGTTTCGTTGGAGTAATTTTTTAAACTTTTTTTAAATTTTTTTTTTTATTTTTTTGGACACTGCAGCATATAAGATTTTCTCAGGAAATGTAAACCCTTAAATGCCAAAAAGGGCCAATTCTTAATATTTTAGTTTAGCAAAAAAATCGACGGTGCGAAATTTGGACCACATATATACTATTGGTTTGCCTTGCCCGGCTATAATGTTCTTGCTGATATTTAGCTTTTTTATGACGGTCAGAAGGAACAATTGACTTTCTAAAGCAGAGAAAAGCAAACTTTTCTTTCTTTGGGCAGTGACCATGAAAAGTATATAGTAAGACGGTTTGCAAAAATTTATTGTGTAAAAAAATACATTAACTCTTTATTGATATTTAGTCTCACATGTGAAAAGTTATGAAAAGTAACATCAGCGAAGCTTGCTTATATAAATCACCGTCTGTTTAGTTCGTTTTCCTTTCTTCATCAAAAAATTAGCTTTTCTCAGTACCTATTTTGCAAGAATTTATTTAAAATAAAATAATTTATTATAAATGCAATATGAAAAAAAAACGAACCAAAATCTATTTCCCCTCAACAACTAACGAGCATTATGAACATCAAGTGAGGGTTTACAATTTCCTACGGAATAATTAACACGAAATAAATAATTCTTAGGGAAAATGTTTCCTGCTACGACTAGATGTCCTATTCATTTGCCGAAAAACTGTTTAACGGCTATGCTAATGTCATTTGCTATTCCTGTTGTTATTATCATTAAAATAACTTTTGCAATTTCTATGAAAGTTACTACCGTAACACAATGCAACAAAATAAAACGAAACAAAATTTTGAAGAAATCTTATTAAAAAGATTTTACTTTGGGCTCTAGAGAAATTAATTTGAAATGGAAAAGTGTTAATAATAATTCACAATTCGCCGTAAACAGGATATTAATGAACAGAATGTAAATGAGCAAAATAAAACAACAACAAAGAAAAAGGGCAACTTACCTAAAATGCAAAATTATTTGATGAATTTAATCGCGTTATAAAGCAAAAGAGTTGTGATTTTTTTTTGACAAAGGTAAAAAGACGGGAGAGAGAGAGAAAGAAAGGCGATTAATAATAAAGTAGAATAACTTCTAAAGTCAAAATAGGTTAAGAAAATCGTGTTCAATCTGATGTACGTGTGCGGCAATTCTCCACTATTTCGAAAGACATCCACGAAAGAAAGGTGAGATGCCGTTTTGCTTGTCGAACATCCAATAATATATATCAGAGAATTCATATATTACAGCTTCAGAATTCAGATTTATGCAGACATTCTGTTGCGTCCCCATTCTTTTTACCCATCACTCAAAAGATTGAGTAGTATTACTTTTTTCAAAACGTTTGCAACATCCCTAAAGAAGTTCCAAATACCACAAAGTGTATACATTCTTGATTAACTTCAAATTCAAATGCCGTTCTTGTTTGTAAAAATGAAAATTTAAGGAAGTCAGTACGTCCGTCTAAAAATGAAGATATGACCGTTAAATTTGGGAAAAAAAGTACGGCATACACCGACAACACCTCTCTTTTCAAAAAAAAAGTAATGTTACGAGTGCTTGAAACTTTCAACGCTTTTTCCCTGCGAAACGCGATTTTGCACGCAGCATAATTCCAAATATTTTCATTACTTTTATTAGAATTTTTGACAATATTTTTTAAACCACATTTCAACCGATAGTGTGTACATGAGACTACCGTATAGCCATCAACGATTGGACTCGTGACTGCCAATGTAGGACCGCATCTCATTCGGTAGACCATACTTTATAAGTATATATAGCTGAATATATGTATTTAATCAATATTGTATACTGTTTTCTCTATCTGCTTCTGATTGACATTTTTTACAATTATGTCACAGTTCCAAGCATTAGGCTTAAATTGCTTGTTTACTCTTAAGAGGGCAAATAATAGCACTGAATATACATATTTATAGCCAGTACATACATATACATACATATAGCCAGTAATGAATAAACGAATAAACCGTAATCTTATTAAGCAGCAACTTGGACTCGGTTTTGAAGTTTGAATTAAAATTTTTGATTATCTGATATTGCATTTCCAACAATTTATATACCCTATACACACTGCTGGTACGGGGGTATATTAAATTGTCCGGATTTATGCAACACTCAAAAAAACTTGAAGTGGACCCATCTGTTATTATACCGATCAATTTAGAGTTATGCTTTTCTTGCTATGAAATTTTCGTAAAATTATTCCACGAAAATAGAAAAAATCAGCCACGCGCATACAATACTATGGAATATGAAAGTTTAGTTCTTTTCCTTTCTTTAGTCTTATAGAGGATAACGGTGATAGGTGTAAAGAATTCGGTCACGACTGAATATAATTTTCTCTCTTGTTTAATCAAGTTTCATGATGTTTAATCATTCTTTATAAATTTACGGGTATTCGTGTTTTTTCGACATCTTTTAGTATGCGCGCATGTCTTCGCTGAATACTAACACAGCGGTACTGCCAGCTCTAAATAGTATCTTAGACAAATACTACAAGTGATATAAATGGTTTTAATTCAAACGTTATAATAGAAATTCAACAGATGGCAAACTCCAAGAATAGACTCAACTCAAAAGACAACATTGTAACTTTATGGAAAATTTACAAAAACATTAAAAGAATTTACGAAAAAACGGTCTGAAATACTTTGTCAAGGCAAAAGCGCTTAAGAATTATTGGTAAGAACAAGTAAAAGAACTGTGGAAAACCTTGTTTTTTATGCTAAAAATAATTGTAAAATCCAAAGTCATAATCGCATATTGGATATACCACCGAAACACATCTCTAAAGTTCGTGATCGCTCCTTATTTTATGTTTTAGATATGAGGGGAGAGTTTAAAAATCCGAAACTTTATGATTATACTGTTGGTTCAAACAGACGTTTTTGAAAGAATTAAATAAAGAAAATACAGTTTATTTTATAGAGTGTACTATTTCTATTATGTCGCATTTCGTCTGTCGATTAAAATAATTTAATACACAGGTTCAGGACGCTGTGTTAGAAGTAAACCAAAACGTTTCTTTATCGTTAAGCGATGTCTAGAATATTTATCTTCTGGAGAAAAACGTGCTGTATGTGCCGAGATTGTAGGACTTCCATCCTCAGTGCGTTTCTGTAACCAAAGTGCGTGAGAGTAAATGGTTTATAGTGAATTTTAATGCAAATAATTACCTTCAAAGTATAAACACGTTCACCTTGCTCATTCAAAGTGTACATTAAATACATTTTAATGTAAATTTATTTATTTTAACTTGTAAAACCCTTTAAAACAAACACGTGCAAATTAATTAATAAAATTTTATATAACAATTCAAATACTTTTAAAATACTCGTGGTCTTCCACTAATTGCAAATACGTATATCAGCTGGCTATGTAGCAGATGATTTAAAGCCATTCAACTAAACTAAAACAGGTGATAGCACGCAAGCGATTCTTAATAAACAAAGAGGGCGCTTTTACAGCATCGAACGTGCCGCTTTCTGTTAAATAACTTTACGAACACGCTGCTTTCTGTTACATAACATTACGAACGTGCCGCTTTCTGTTAAATAACATTAAGAACGTGCTGCTTTCTGTTAAATAACTTTGTATATTCCCGTCCAGTATGAAGGGTTATAAAATGGTGTACAGACTCAGCCATAATGTGGAATGCAAGTCGTTCTTTGTGGAATGAATGCAACGAAATAAATAACAAACTTACACATATCTCCGTGTGTGTAGCTGTGTACCTTTAGCTCTCTCTCTCTTCAATCATTTTTTCTCTGTTTTACTTTCACAACCACAATGCAAAAATGAATTTTACAATTTTAAAAAATTAAAGAAGAGACTGAAATTATTTTTAAATTGTGCAGATTATAATAACAATAATAACAATCAATAGATTGACTTCCTTTTATAACGACCAAAGTTTGCTCGCAAAGACAACATTTGAGTTTGGGGCGCCAACAGCCTGTTTCATTCTCTAAAAGTGGTAGGGACAGTGTTCTTGTTCTTGTTGAGAATCTTTCTTATTATTTCTTATTTATTACAAGCAACTCTGTGCTCTGCACTCTTTGCACACATACATGTTCGCTCCAGTTCAGCTCTAAATTAATACTGGGAGGTAAGTATATATAAAAGAAGAGACAGCCCTGTTTTTGCAAGCAACAGTTGCAGATGGCCACGACGTATTGCATTCTGTTATATGACAGTATCAACGTCTTGCATTCTGTTAAATGGCAGAATTCTGTTTAAAAAGAGCCAGCCCACAGATTTAGTAGAAAAAAACTGTTATTTTGAAAGTTTTCGGGATAATTCTTTTTTTCTTGATTGATTTACGTGCAAACGGTTAAACCAAAGCAAAAAATTTATTCGAAAATAAAAAGCTTTCTTGATGGATGTCAAATGAAAGTGTTAAGCTAATATTAGTGCCATTAATATACCTAAATTTCATTTAGCCAAATGTTTATCAAAAAAACACAGGGTTGTTAAAACATATGTTTCTTACCTGTATTAAAAAAATTGATCTATTTCTTATAAATTTCCATTGGTTGTGCAGGATGGCTATTTAAATAAATAAGAGATGCACGTAAGTGGTAATGTGATGACGTTAATGATAGTAGGCGTTTGCATTGCCTTCTTGCAAATACTAGGCATTATATTGACTGTATATCTAGCTTCCACCGTACGATATGAACGTCAAAGATAACTTAGTTTAGGTCAGATGTAAATTCCTATTTAATCAAAAATAAATAAATAATTGTATATACTCCCCTTTCCTTCTCTTTCTTTTGTTAACTTTATTTTAGGGTTATTCCGCAGCAATTATAGAAATGAGATCAAATGTAATGAAAATAATTGTAATGGCGTGATGCACAACAAAGAGAACATTGTGTACAATTTTTTCGAAGAAAATATCAAACACTTACAATGCTTAGTACTTTTTCACGGAAAAGAAAAATGTTCTATAAATTGTTAAATTTGAATACAAGTAATCAGCAGAAGTCCAATTAAATTCCTGCAAGTTTTGTTCGCAGTTATTTTTATGCTTCTACTTTTACCGCTTAAGAATTCATCTTTAATCATATATAAATTCCAATAAATATTTCAAATAATATCATTTCGATAAACATTATAAATAAGTAAATAAAATATCCATTTATGAATGAATACTCAACCATTTATACATCCTTTTCTAAGACAATACAAATTTCATTTGTATGAGAATCGGCTCAAGGTTTTGCTTAGAAAAGTAAAGGTGATTTTTATTTCCCGTAAAAATTAAATTTCAGCCGTTCCAAACAGTTGCTCTTTATTGTTTCCATCACAGATGCCACTAAGTTTGCCCGTTCTTGATCAGAAGTAGCAAAATCAATTCACCTTCCCGAGAATAGCTTTAAAATGTTGTCAGGGAAAACAAAAGTGGTTTGCAGATTGCTTGAAATATAGAGCTGAAGTGGAGAGTGTTATGTTTTTCTCGTATAGAATATTTGTGTTATAAATTCTTCAATGTATGTAAACGCACATTGAAAAAAGTGTATCTATCTCTTTTCATCTTTCCTATTATCGAACTCCTTTTTTTTTAAATGTAACTGCCTGCGGATATACTACACTTGCAAATATTTTTAACGCATGAAAATATGCTTCGGAACAGCAAAGTTTTTTAATCACCCTGAATAAACGAATACGTGTGCACATTTCTATTTGTCTATTGAAATAACGTTAATGCATAGATTTGGGTTTCAAAATTTTTATTAAAAAATTGTATTGGTTGATAATCAACTGAACCGGACCAAAGGCTCCTACGAAGAAAGCAATATATCAAAAGTGTTTTTTGTGGTACTCTATGTAGAATTCGCTGTTGTCTAGTCAGTTGCATATGGAAATGGAGTAACTCAGTAGAGCAGTGTAAAGAATGTCAGAAGAAAGTTAGTTGGTTAGTTGTACGTTTTAAGAACTTGAAACCAAGTTGAAAATGCCAATTTCATATGAATTCTATATTGTTTTTCTCGAATTCCTTATACGAATTACATTTCTTTTCAGTCAAGAGGTAATGTTGAATTCTAATCAACGCAGTGCGCTGAATTGACATAAATTCTGAAACTTTGTCGATTTTAAACAACAATAGGTAATTCTGTTTAGAGATCATATATATGTGTTGGACTCGCGAGTTATTGGGCACCGCACAATACATATTGCTGGTTTGTAATGGGTGTATCACCTAAATGCTCTATCAAGTAATCAAATATGGGGGTATTGTGGAATCTACCCTAAGCAGAATATAAGCTCTTCTGTGATTTGGATGTTACCTACAAAATGAATCAATGTATTTGGCTTTGGGCTTAAACTTCCACAAGCTACACGTGCACAGACAGTCCACGTATAACACGAAACTTCTACAGCACGCATCGACTCTAAGACGATCCAAAATTTTGACCATCCCCGTATAGTACTTCTATAGCAAGGAGTCACTCTAATAATGAAGTAATACTAAAAATAATACTTTTTGTAGGGCTCCATTTTCAAATTATACGCTAGTGAAGAGAAAAATTGCGTTTCTCTGGAGTGGACTTTAATCGTCCATTAACTGCGGGCGTATTTATTAAACTTTCTAGATTTCTTGCAAAATTTTTTAATTATTTTTCTTTTCCTCATAGTTGATCTTATCGGACATTATCTGAAAGATTAAAAGATGCTTATAATAATTTGTGATAATTTATGATTTGATAATTTAATGCTCGATGCATTATTATTGTTCTTGCGAACAATATGATGAAGTTAAAATATCTTATTCTGGTAGCTTCAGATCAGTTTAATGTCACAGAAAGAATTTCATTTGTTTGCTACCGTTTGTTGTTTGTACTTCTTTTTAAGACTATCAAGTGCTAATTGATAGAATTCATAACTTGCAGAAGAGTGAAAAAAAAATATTTCTGGCCTAAGGTGAGTCAAGCAATAAAGGCTGTTTAATGCTAAAGCCTAAAGCCTAAAGTGAGTCAACCAACTACCTTCAAATGAAGACGTACAATAACTAAAGGTAGGTGTCTAAATTAATCTAAACGTAAATTCTTGCTAGCGAATCACTGAATTTATCATTCGGTTTATTATATGTAATATGTGATCTCATAAGATTTGTAATGATCTTGATTGATCTTTTGAAAGAAAGGCATCACTAATGGTCTGTTAATATTTCTAAGCTCTTTTTTAATACTTAGTAGGTTCGAGACTTAGAATCGACGTGTTCACGGTCCTTCTGGTTTTTCTGTGTCCGGGTGAACCTAGACATTCGCTTGTAAGATATTTAAGACAGTCCTAATTAAAAGTAATAAGACATGAATAGTAGTACGACTTTTAGTAGCTCAGACGTTCGCTCTGCTACTGCACTGAGTTGTCTTTTAATATTATCGACCGCTTGATTTATTAGCCTTGACATGTATAATTCTCCAAAGTTTTCATAGACGAGATTCACATATAATTGGTCAGAAAGCTTGCGTTTCAAAGTGCATTCATCAATAAATTTAATGTTGATTGATGAATATTTCACACAAATCACAGAAATAGTAGGTAATCATGGGGTATCAAGCTGTTAGTTGCGTAAATTCTATGAATTTACTTAAGATGATGATGGAGTAATTGCACGACTCGTCTCAAAAATAATATAACATTTTTATTATTTTTTCCTTGTTCTCATTTCACCTGAATGCAAGGAATATAGCTGATGAAAAAATTTTCCGTTATGTTTTGCTTTAAGTGATTAACTGTTGCCTTGTCCTTTTCAAAGTCAGAAGAATGTTACTTTTTTAAACTTTTAAACTTTCTTTCTTTAACTTTAGTTTATTTTGTTGCTAATATTTTATTTTCCTTATTTTTCCTTTTTCATTGTAGCGATGCGAGGTAAATAGGCCTATAGGATAGGTACGCGTACTATGTTCAAAAAATGAGGGGAATTTTTATATTAAAAATACAAACAACTTTTGTATGGAAGTTTTCCCCGCAGGTTCGTATTGAAAATGGGGCAAATTGGTCAGAGCAGAAGCCCGCGGTAGAGCATAAATTGAACGCAACTCCGTTTTTCGCAACAAAAATTTGTGGGTATTTTCTCGTTTCTCAGAGATTATAGAAAGCTGAAATTTTACCACATTTCCCTTACGAAACTGTCTACTCTTTACAAATGATTAAATTTTATTTTTTCACTCTCTTGAAGTTTTATGCTCATTTATCATTACGCAAACAAGACAGATTGTTCAAAACTATTTTGTACACGCCTCAAATGAAAATATATTATCTGCCTAAAAGTGGGTTAATTTTAAAATTTATGTGGTAGGAAGGTGTGAAGGACTGCACTTAACACATAATACTAGCTTGCGCGTTGGGTACCAGTATCTCGAATCTCTTTTAACATGATCTTTTGAAAAAGACGAGCATCTGCTTGCAGCATCTAATTTTGTTGGCGTATTGATATACACTCAGAAAAATGTTTTCCAAATAATCTTAAAGCTTTAGTTGAAGCTAGGCGATCAAGTTGAGACCTATTTGCTAAATTACCAGTACAGTGTCTTCAATTCTCTAAACTTTCGTTCTGTATGACGCAAAAGGTTAAAAGTTCGATACCCTACGTGTTGGCTGGGACAGTTTTTTCAAATATTTGCACAAGTATAGGAGACTCACTCATAGAATTACATGCCAATTTTCATTGTTGTGTCTGCCGTAGTTCGTGGGTTATGAAAAAACACCTCACCGTTTGTTATATAACTTCGCATTTATGTAATACTGAAAGGCTTTAAATTTAGTTATTTATTTACATACGAAATTCAGCTACCATAAACCCACAGCCGAATTAGATTGACTCTTAAAAATCAATCTTATCTACTTATTATAAATATTCTTATAAAATATAGAAAAAGGTAAAAAAAAATTAAGAAGAGAAAAAAAGAGCTAAACCCAACTTTTATTATACCGGTCAATTCGGAATCAATTTCTGAACCGATTTAAGCCTTGCTTCCCTATGTTCAATTTTTTGATCACTGGCTATAAAGCGACTCAAATTGAAATGTCGTTACACGAATACCTATAAATTGGGTATTGTATTCAAAGAAGGGCCGCAGCCCATGCAAACGCTTTTACTTATTTTGCGTTTTGAAAGCTGAGCTCTTCCGACAGCTCAACGTATCTAAAGTGCATATCTTTTAAAAGACCAGTTGATTCGTGGATCTCCAATACGAGCGCAATTTTTGTTAGCTTCATTACGAGAATATTCGACGTAAACAGCTAAAAAGTAAAAATCTGACAGAAGCTTTCTGCCAGTTTTTTGCGAGTTCAAAAGGTGGATCGTCTTTCGTCATTGCTGGAAACTTTTTTGGGAGCATTTTCAAAGTAAATACAATTATTATTGAGATATTGAAGAGATTGCATAAATGCATTTATTTCTACATGTATGTTGAAAATGTTAAGTAAGTGTTATGCTGAAGCACAATAAAGAGGTTTAGAAGGTTGGGACCAAAAACGTTAAAGATGATCCATTAAATTTAGTCACGCAAGAATTTGGGCGATACTGTCACAGTCAGAAAGAACTCACAAAAGAAAAAAAGATAGAGGTGTGGTGGTTGCAGCCGAGGGGACGTGAGTCAATGTGGTGAGGTATTACGCCTTTACCGACTAAGCACTCACTATAACTACGACCGAAATAAACTCTACCGCACTTGAGACATGAACCCGTGAACACTGACTTAATAGTTCCGATTCTTATCTGTTTGGCTACTCATTCCAATAAGCTGATGAGACATGGATTATGCACCTTAGCAATTTGGCTAATATCGAGCTAGAAGAGAACCGAACTGAGCAAGCAAAACAAGTAAAAAATCAAAGACAAAAATTGACTATTTTGTTTGACCAACGTCAAAGTTTCCTTCTGTGTCGCACGTATTCATAGAAAACTCTCCACATTTATGGCTAAACACCATCTGGTTTTTGTGTCCTAATACAGCTTTGTAACCTTCCCTAACTTCATCAATCATTGAGCAAAAATCAAATATTTGTTCCTCTACGGGCCCCCTATCCACCCGATACGGCGTCCCCAATTAAGAGAACGGCTTTCACTGGCTGCTGTGAAGGCTTGAACAAGCAATCGAGTAACAGAAAGATTTCGAGGACTGGGAAAAAGCAATCTGGTGTGCTCAAGTAAAGCAGGAATGCTTGCAAGGAGACGAAACAAGTTTCAATGAAGACATAAATGCGTTTTATATTCGAATTCCCCATATTTTTTGAACTCAATATTATTTATAAATTCGTATGCAGTCATAGATATCTGTGTATATCTATAAACAACTTTTTACGTATCTTCTACAAGACCACTCACTATTTGTTGTCATTGGTTTCTTTTGTTTGCCTTTATTTGCCATTAAAAATAAAAATGCTCGTTCATGTGTGTGATTGTGTCAGTGCGAGCGAATGCTTCAAATCCAATGGTTTTTCTGGCGTTGAAACGTGCTCTTGGGCTAAAAATGTCATGAAACGTTACTGTGAGTACTTGCGTTTTTGTTGTTGTTGCTGTTGTTGTAATGAATGAAAAACTGAAACATTTAATAAGCTTGAAACGAAACATAAATCAACAGCAGAAGATTTGCCAGCATTTACGTTAAGCTGCTGAAAAGGATTTGCATGCAATCTTCGCTTTCGAAAAGACTTCAAGCAAAGCAAGTGAGTAGGTGAACGAATGCAAAACGATATCTTCAACTGGTTAACTGTGATATTTTTATAAATATATTTAAGAAAAATGTTTAGAAAGAAATTTTTACAAAAAAAATTATTAATTTCTGAACAAAGAAGAAAAGAAAACATTAGGTTTTTAAAAAGGTAACTAAGAAGAAAAAAGAGCTTTACCTTTTAAGAAACTTTAAAGGAAGAAAAATAATTAACTTTTTTGCAATTTTTCTGTGTTGTCAAAAAAAAAACATTTATTTTTTTTAAGATTTCCGAAAAGTTTTTATTCGTTTTTTTTGCCTTCTTTCATTTTTTATTCTCTGCCCATCAACGTCACTCTGTACGAAGTGGAATTGCATTTGTGTTTGTGTTAAAGTGAGTGAATGCCACACAGCGGCATTTGTTGTAAGCTGTTGAGCTGCTGTTCTGAGTCTGTCTTGTTTAGTTGGTTAGTTGTTACTCTTATCCTATTTCTTTTTGCTGTTTTCATGTTCGTCACGGAAGAAAACGGATATATTGAATTTGTCATTCTGTTTTGTAATATGAAGATATAAGGATCAGAGATGATTCGGCCATACGTATAATAGAAGTATACATCCGCCTGTCCGACATAGAGCCAAAATTTTCTTCAAGAGTTCTTTAAATGAGAGCCAGAAAATGATTTGAAATATGGGCGTGATCTGACCCAAAAATTTAACTATAATAAACGAACAATTACAGCTTATAAACCTTATCAAGTCATGAAAAAGTTAAGGGCCAAAATAATCCTGTTGCACACAAGCGTGCATACAAGTCTTTGATTAACAAAATTCACTTGAGATGATGGCTATCGGAGCTACGCTTGAAGGCGAACACAGCTTTCTTACTTCTTTTTTATGTGTTTCGGGTTTGGTTAGCATATCTTTCAGCGACATACGACAACATTAAATAAGAATAATGCGATACATGAAAGTGCACTATAAAATTACATTCGTTTTCTATACATAAACACATTCACTTATGTATTTGTTCATAGACACAATTATATATATATATATGTATATATATACATATATATACATATATATATTGCATTGGTTGCTTAAATATATTTTATATCTTTCGAATTTTCGTTTGTCGTTTTTGTTCTTTTTATCAACTCGCGACTGAAACCGAAAATGTGTTTTTGCTGTCCCTATAAAATAAGAATAAATTAAAAACTAAAAATAATAATAAATAAAAGAATAGAAAGAAAAGTACGTTGGAAGCTGCAGTTAACCATTGCCTAAAAAAAAGCTTCAACTCGCTAAAGATTTTCACTTCACTTTGCAACCTAACAGCAGCAACGGCCATTAGCAATTTCTTTAAATAGACTGCCATCAACTGCTCACATTTGCAAACAAAAACACAGACGTCAGTAAAGTACAGTATTTTTGATTATTTTAATCATTCAGACAACACTGCGTTGCGTCTATGTCATTTTCTGTTCCATTTAAATGGAAAATTAAAAAAAAAAAATACCAAAAATCATGATAAAAAGTTGAGTTTCTTCATTAATAAGTCAATATCCTTTTAACTAATAATTACTTTCTAAAGCATTGGCCCCCTTCCTTTCTCTCTCTCTCCTCTGCCCTCTGATACCTTGATTACGTCTTCCTCTCCCTCTGTACGTTTTCCGTAGTGAAAGTAATACATCTTCGTTTGGTTTGCATTTCTGTATGAGATTGTGTTGGTGTTACTGTCACAAATTATGACTGATTGCACGCATAAATCTATTCTTAAACCACAACTTTGAGGAATGTTTGGATTTAAAGAAAAAACAAAAAAAAAACAAATATAAATATATTCTTGAGATACTTGGTCCAAAATGGCCCAAATTCTTTTTTAAAAAGTTTCTTAAAACTTTTTCCAACAGATTTTTAAGCCTTTTCTTTTCATTATTCATTTAACTCAAAGGAAGAAATTCTTAAAGCAAAGTAAGATAAGTACGGGCAGCTAACATAAGACTATTGGCTCTATTTTATGTGACAATTATGTGAATTTCTTTTCCTTTAAAAAAATTTTTCAAAATATTTCTTTTCCTTTAATAAACATTTTCAAAATATTTCCTTAAATTAATAAAGAAAATTTAAAATAAAAAAATTTTAAAAAAATCGGTATAAGATCTTTTCAAAAACAATTTATCAAAGTTTCTTATGAAAAGGTTAAGGTTTGCAGTTTTTGGATTTTAATCTCTTAACTGTTTTTGATGAGAATGAAGAACGTACAAAATGTTATGTTATGACGAGTATATTCGTAATGAGTAATAAGTAGTGACAATTTGCACTTGAAATTGCAATTTTAGCGGAAATTCAGATATATTCGTAAACTTCAAGAGCTTTGAAATATTTTGAGGCCATGTAGAAATAACGTGCTGACTCTACTTGCCTAAGCTGGAAACATTTAGCATTAATTACCTTCACTTTCAGAGGTAATCCTATACGAAAATGTGCAATATTGAAATTAAACGATAAAAATCATTTCACTTAACTTGATATTATTCTGTGGTTGACGAGTATACTCGTCATCGTCAAATGTTTGCGCCGCAATTTAGATATGCATTTTTCAAAGATGGCGAAATAGTTAGCTGGTTAACTAAGGATGAGTAGAGAAGCATTACGGTAGGATTTTATTAAATTAAACAAATAAAGGAGTGTCTTAGCCTTCAAACTACGTAAAGGAAAGAAACTAATTAATAAATTTGAGAACTTATAAAGCAAACCTATGCGTATTAACTGAGCGAGTGATGTGCCCGTTGATGCTTTTGTAAAATTGAGGCCGTATCATAAAAAAATGTTCCAAGTTATTTTGTTCAATGTATTGCCCAACAATAGACACTACTTCTCTCATATTTTATATGGAATACGATTTAGACACAAGACGGGCAGCTGGTTTTTTGAGGCTACACACAAAAGAACCCATGTTAACGTGTCGTCATAAGCATGAACGCACCATTCGGATAAGCAATAAGCCGCCTATTGGAACTCATGTGAATTAGAAGGAATAGCGACTCTTCCTAACAGCGGAGAGCTGCAAGTATTCACCAAAGGAATATTGTTACATCATATAATTGCATACATTTCTTCGTACTGAGAACTCAGGATGTCATGACTTCTGATAATGCTAACCTTTTTCGTGCCAATTGCATCAGTTATTGCTGGTAGCTTTCCATTGTGATGGTTCCTTTGGTTGGAAAACAAATCGACATTCCTCTTTCTTATAAGCACCTAAATAAAAGTAAGAACAGCCAATCTAAAAGGGGACAGCAGCGTAATTATTATTTATCGAGCATACTTCGAATCTCATTTTTATCTACATACAGCCTAGGATGCTCTTTCCCAAGTTTACAACGTTCTATGCTATATTCTTGGTTTGATCCTATAGTTAGTTTGATTTCGGTGTATGAACCGTTTATTCAGGCGTGGCAGGCGTCGATGTCAAATTTTCAAATAAATGTCATTAGCGTTTCCACTGCGCTTGATTTTGTACCACGCAAAAATTATTTTATTCGACATTTAGTATATTTGTAAGGATTTCATTCCTGACTATCAATCGACCATGAAACTTATTATTAAGGGAGATGAGAGTTGGATCTACCCACACGATTCGGAAACAACCGATTAATCAAGCGAATATCGTGCAAAAAGTGGGCTAACACCGCAAAAATCGCGCCCAAGTCGTTCAAAAATCAAGGTGACGTTAATAGTTTTCTTCGATTATCATGGTGTTGTGCACTACAAATTCCTTCCGCCAGACCAAACTGGCACTAAGAAATATTATTGGAGTTTGAGAATTACTTTGAAGGAAACGAAATATATTTGGAATAATAATACATTTAAAAAAGAAGATATTAAACTGGTCTTACTTTTTGGAGCCCAGGTGAATTCTTATCCAAAAGCCTTGCCTTTTAAAAGACAAAGTGCGAGTTTTCAATCTCTTCTTCTGTAATAGAGACCGTCGATGCGTTGCTCTTCCTTACGTTCCCTACATGTTTCATAACATAGTGAATAATCTCTTTTTAGCCTTTTCAAGAAAAATATGAGGGGATCTTTGCTTATGTAAGAAAGAAAACCTTCAGTCATTGATTTTTTCGGAGCAGGAAACGTTTACAATGTACTAATAACGATTTTCTAAAAAAAAGAAAGAGTCTACTCTTTCTTTTTATCATGCATCCTCTTTTAGTCTTCAAATTGAATACCTGGGCAAGACGGCTTAAAAAGTAATATCACCAGAAAGAAAAGAACGTCTTATACACATCGTGTTTAATCGCAACAAACTTTCTCTTTTCTTTTTGAATTAGCTTGCAATCCAAGCGC
Organism: Glossina morsitans morsitans; assembly: GCA_001077435.1. NCBI lineage: Eukaryota > Metazoa > Arthropoda > Insecta > Diptera > Glossinidae > Glossina > Glossina morsitans. Next base: position 68,992 of record CCAG010007043.1, on the reverse strand, counting down.
CATACAAAAGCTCTTGCATGTTCAGATATATTTTTCAATTATCTTTTCTCGACTCGATTTTTTACCCGAAAGGGCCTTCTCTGCTACATCCGCTAAAGATTAAATCGCACATTTTGCTCCTTACGCATTGTGAAATGCCAGAGAAAAGAGAAACAAAAATTTTGATTCTATAGAAATCCAAAAAATCCGCAAACCTTTTAATTTCGAAGCAAAAGCAATGCAACCTTTCGAAACGCTTTCAGCCCCACGTCTATTGAAAGCGTATTACTAGTCGAGTAGATTAAAATCGCGACTATTAGGGCTGTTTTCACAGGATTAACCCTCAATAGTAGACGACATCCCCTGAGCGATTACTCACAAAGTAAAATATATCTACTGAATGGACATCTTGAGAAGTTACACAAACATTTCCTTGTTCAGTACTGTTTCATAAATATTTTCTAGAGCATTTTGTTAGTGTATTAGAGAAGCTAGAACTCCAGGAAGTGCTTCCGGAGAACATATGTTTTCTCTTTAATAGTTTGCTACCTTGTGTTTATTTCTGAATCATTCCAAGGAATTGAAATTTCTGAATTTTTATTTCTGTACATTCTGCAACTGGCACGCTTTACTTCTGTACATTCCACAACTGTTTTTCATACAAATTCAATTGGTAGGCTATTTAGTTATATTAGTTTCAAACTATTATTTTCTCTTTTTCAGCTAAATATATTTATATATATATATATATATGCTTTACAGCTAATTGTTTGGTGAACTTTATAAATTAAAGAGTTATATCTTTTTATCAGAAAAATGGGTGAAGCAACAGGTTTAACTAATTCGGAAGCTGAGGAATTATGCGCAAAATCCCCCGATTCCTCTACGAAGATAGGGCTTACAAGCAATTGCAATACGCGCAAGAATATGAGAATCTTTTATATTTGGGGACATGTTCGAAATTGTGAGAAAAATTCTTTTTGTAGTGCCTAAGACAAAGCGTAGGGTAAAGGGAAACTGTTAGGACAACAATTTGCATGTGTTGTTGTTTTAATTTTTTTCCACATATTCCAGAAGATTTAAAGCATCTATGATGCCCAAAAAAATATTTATTTGAAAAATTATCGACGCTGCTACGACGCGGTTAAGCAAGTGACGGGGCTACGTTTCAATTGAAGCGAATCTTCAACATTCATCGCGTCCTATCCGTTCAGTGAAAAATAAAAATGGAAATTTACGATGACCCAGGCAAAAACTTGTCTCTGTATGTCTAAATGAATATCCGCTATAAACAAAAACTTTTAGTTAATTCTCTTTTTACACTCATCACTGTAGAATTAGGAGTATATTCCTTTTGTCAAAACGTTTGCAACGCCCAGAAGTAAGCTTCGGAGACCCCACAAAGTATATGTATTCTTGAGGTCCGTTTGTGTAATGTCTGTCCATTCTCTTGGCTGCAAAAATTACGCTATCAACTTAAAATTTGGCAGAAATTGGAACTTCTTGTACGTAGGTTGGTATTGAGAATGGGCCAAATCGGTTGAAGGACACGCGTACAGTATCACGTAAATTGAGAACATCTCCATTTGTCAAAAAGAATAAAATATTCTTTGTTTTGCTCATTACTCATTAACTATAACAGATAAATCTACAAAATGTAGGTAAACGTGGACGTATATTTCGTATGCGATGCCACAGTAGCGAAAAAATGAGAAAAATTGACCTCGCGTATCCAATATAACAGTGTATTGAAATGTAATGCAATTTTCAATATCATTAAAATAAGCAGAAGTAACTTCAAAAACCCCATAAAGTATATAATTTCTCGGCCTATTTCAAATTCTGAATGCACTTAAGAATGTCAATCTGTTCGTCTGCTTGACGGGGCTTTAGTATTTTTTCCATTTTTTCAGTCTTTTTTGTGATCTTTCTTTTCAAATTGATATTAAAAATGTTTGATAAAAAAATTAGGTTAAAAATACAAGTGTAAGAGTGATGTTCGACCTTAGACAAAAATTGTATAACTAGTATTTCCAGCAGGCTTATAAAAAGTTGCAAAATTCTTGATTAACAGAAAGAATGTCAGCTAATCAGCAACATATTTCACACTTCAGTTTTAGGCACGGAAAATTTTAGCTGGAGGTATTAACCAAGTCACCAGAAAAGCCTTCTATTGCCGACTTTGTACTTGCGCGTATTTTTATCAGCGACATCTATTAGTGAAAAGGATAAAGTAATGTGAAGAATCGGGTTCGTTCGATGAATTTGACCTTTCTCTACATAAAACAGCAGTTTTGCCTTTACTGTTATTGAGTTGTTCATCGCTTATCATTCTTAATCATGGACCGCTTAAATTTCCATTTTTGACATTCATTACTTACGTTGCTTGACTTGAGGAAATCTGCTGCCGAAGCCTAACAAACGCTTTCAGCAGCTTATGGTGATGTATCTTCACCATATTCCAATTGTCAGTTTTGGTTTCAACGCTCCAAAAGTGGTGAATTTGATGTGCAACACAAAGAACGGCCTGGAGGACTGAAAAAGTTCGAAGACAATGAATTGACTTGCTCGATTTTCCAAGAACTTTCGAACAAATTAGCAGTTGATGAATCAATTGTTTCTAGACATTTGCATGCGATGGGAAAGGTCCAAACGGTGGGAAAATGGGTACCGCACGAATTGACTGAAAACGCCACATCGATGGCGAATCGGAATATTCATGACCATAAAGGTTTGCTGCGCGTATGATGGGATCCTCTTGCATGACAACACGCGGCCACACATTGCAATATCTACTGCACCCAGAGCTCTCACCAGATAGCGATTACCTCTCGTTCAGATCGACATTATGTGGCTCGGCTGGCATGGGATTTCGAAATGCTGAAGATGTGCGAAAATCGGTCGATGATTGCACCGCTGCTAAGCCAATGTCGTTCTATCGAGACGTTATCACCATGTTGCGAGATAGATGAGAAAACGTCGTATAAAATAATCGAAAATATTTTGATTAATATATATTGTGCCAACTTCCCTCAACAAATGCTTTTTTCAAGTGAAAAAATGATCAGAATACATGCATACCCCTAATATTTAAACTTAACGCAGATTTGATAGATTTTTTTTTCTAAATTCAAATTTATTGCTGGCTGATTAAGGGTATAGGTTGCATATTTTGATAAAATAACCCAATCATCCATCATTTAATTAAAACTAAAATATCAAGTTTTGCAAAATGTCTTCCAAATCGCAATCTATGCGTGACAAATTATTAAGTTGTTGTAGCATAACCCAAATTATTATGGCTTGACGAAGCCCCTTCTTTCCTCTCTCTCTCTCTGATTTTTCTTTCTGTCACATAAAATGTATGTTGTTTAACGTGAAAATTTCGAGAGAAAGGATACAACATTTTTTAACAATATTATTGCGTACGCATAGGTATATACGTATGCAGTGGCGCTGTACATGTGTACTATAAAAACAAAAAAAATTTCTTTGGTCAAATGGAATGCGTTATGTGTTACGTGTTGTTAAAAGCACTCAAGCAAACAGCACTGACAGAAGCATTACGTTCTTGATGCGAACTAATTTAAACCAATACACGCCATGTCAGTAGACATGATGTTCGTCGTTGAAAATATTTCATATTTTACCTGTTGGGTTGATAGCCAACGTGAATTACTTTGTTTGTTGTGTAGGTTTGTTAATAAAACTGCATTTGGTCGATATGTGATATGACTGAACCCTTATTGCTCTTAGGTGATGTGAGATTGTAGTGCGTATTTCGATCGCGTATTCTGTCAAGTGGTTACACGCTTATCTGCATTCGCACAATTTAATAAAAATTCATGAAACAATATGTCAGTCGGTTTTTTCCCCTCCTAAGAAAAAAAACATAATAAACATAAACCGAAAGCGGAAACATCTAAAAAAACGAAATTAAAATAATCGTCAAGGTGACAAGACATCCTTGCAATATTTTATTGGCAAAATGATAACAATTGCGAATGAAAAATGAAAGAATACTTTAATTAATTATGGAATCATGTGAATTTCAACACGGCTTTTGAGCTTTCTTTATATACTTAATTTTGATGAAGAAAGTTTTGTATTTCTCTTCGTTTCCGGACATTTGTAATGGGTCTTGTCTTGAACTAAAGATTGGTGACGTAAAAGTTTTTATGTAAAAGTGTCTTAATTGCGAGCAACAAATACTGAACACTGCAACTTCAATGAGCTTGTTGCGAAAAGCCTTAAACCCGTTAAAGCAATTTTTGCATAGGGCGAATTAAGGAATATGTTTGGGTTACAATAACCCAGAGATACATCATCTGTAAATACAAAGCAATCTAAACCAAGATTTTTACCCCATGTCAACCTATACATGATAGAGACCTTTGAATTTTTCATTTTACGTCTCAACCAAATCCATTTATTTATATCTACGTAAAGATTGATTGATGTTGTACATATATATAACATATATAACATGTACATATACATATATATATATACACAGTTAGACGCACATATATAGTTTTTACGCTAGCAGTCCACTTTCATTGATTTTCCTTTTCCTTTTTTTGTTAATATGTGTAATGACTCAGGGGACGTCAATTTACCGGTAACAGGGTGTTGAGTGGAAAGAAGTAATGAGAGAAAAAGAGACAGGGAATGCTTGGACCTTCGTGGCAGCGGGTCCAATCATTAGCTCTTAAAGCTTTGCCGTCTAAGCACTCAATGACAACCAAATATGCTGTGCCACACTGAAATTTAAACCCGCGTACACTTTCGCGATTCTTATCGGCTGCTCAGGCGGATTAATGAGGGAAACAAGAATTTTAAGACCGAGCTCAACTTTTTTCTGTACTTTCGAATGCAGCAAAAGCAAACATAAGAAAGCAATTTACTTACCAGGGTGAGGCCTTAAAATTAAGGTACAATTAGCACAAATGTCAAAACTTTCAATTATACGTAAACTCGGTATTCTTCTGAGTAGTGAACATCAGGACTAGGCTACGAAAACCGACATGATCTCAGCCTTGTGACTAAATAAACAAGCCTTTTTTTTGCAAACTTCTAGTTTGTTCATTAGCATTGTTTTCTCTAAGATTTTAGTGCGGTTTTTATGAATTGTTGTTTTCGACAAACAAGGGTTTTCACAACACTTCACATGCTAACCCTTGCTTTGAACCGTTGCTTGCCTTTTTGTCCATCATAAGGCCATGTTTAATCAACACGTGATGGGTTATGTTGAAAACATTAATGTAAAGTCGATAGCGACCCGCAAATATATGATCAAAATGATATGAGATTTTGAAAGACATCGTGTGAGAATAGAAGAACTATTGGTACAAAGCGTATTCAACTTCTTACATGAAAATTTGGGCTTGAGAAAGTTGTTTCGAGATGGATTTCAATATGATTTACTAAAAAAGAAAAAACCAGACAAACCAATCGAAAGGATATACCGAAATTCTACAGTATTAAGTGAGTGTGGACACGATTATTCAGCTTATCATATAAATATTTTAGGACCGCGAAAGGAATACAGAGGGGAAATATTTGTTGTTGTATACGCCTTAGCTGATGAGTAATAAGCCAAGGAGCAAATTTTTATGCTTTTGACAGCAGAGGTGTACGCGGTCTGTATTGTACTGCAGACGTGTCCTCTAAATGATTTGGTCGGTTTTTAATACCAAACTGCGTAGAAAAAGTTTCAATGTTTTCGCCAGATTTAAAGTCATTGCCTTTGCTTTTGAATTCTGTATTTGGTAATGACCAGCAACAAACCCATTCTATATGGTACAATACTCTATAATATTAGGCCGGCGTGGCCCAGTTTTTTTGACTTATATATATATATATAATGTGACATGATCGCTAAATATACGTAGAAATTTTTATCATTGCATATGCTATAGTTGACAAACAGACAGTTACACAGACAGACACATGCCTACATCCAATCCGAATTTGATTGGGGATGAAGATTATATTTTATGCGATTTTTGATAAAATGAGTGAAACCTTTAATTTTAATGGTGAATCTAATGTATAGCGCTTATATAGCGAAAGATCTACGCTATTGCTACAAGTAGTCGAAATCTTTAAATAGGACTACAGCTATTGGAGCGTATATGAACAAATGTTTATTTTCTATATAATCGCGAGAGTGACTTAGAGCAAGCCATATATTATAAAAAGATTTACTTTTTTAAGGCTTAAAAATCTGCATTCTTTGTGATCATGCACGTTTGTTTTTCTTTCGTTCATTTTTTCTTCTTGTACAACAACAGCTACGAAAGATCGAGTTGTTCGGAAGACACAAAAAATTTTGTAAAATGAATGAGCGTTCAAAGGCACGCAAAATAAAGTATGTGTGTGCGTAAATTTGTTTTGATATATGTGTATAAAACTCACAAATAAACTGAAACTAACAGGTGCATATAGATGGTGGTATGCATGAATATAAACCCTAGACATCGTTCACAATAACTAAGAGAGAAGCATCAAAAGTGCAGAGAAATCAAGAGAAAAAGAGAGAGGACACAATAACCACGCCTCCGTGTGAGTAGTAACATTATAAATTATGCATGCCGGAGAGTGACAGAAGAGAGTAAGACAACGCGATTGAATGCAATTATAAACAACACACACAGAAAGCAACAAAATCCCCGAAATAGAACAAAAACAACCGGCTGTAGTAAAAGCTACTGCTTAATGTGCGGCGAATGTTTGAGATAAAACCCCACCCTTACGAAATCAAAGCCATCTTGTTTAACTGTCAAAGAGAACCATAGAAGGTTTTGTCTTTTTTACTCTTACCCAGCAATTGTATTTAGCAGATTGCATGTTGTCGGTCGGTCGGCGGGTAAGATTAGTTGAAGCAGAAAATAAAAAAAAATATAAAAAAATGAAAAAGACAAACACAAACAGCCGAAGTAGCACTCTACTGCACAAGGAAAAAAGTCAATAATAGCGATGCTTATCCAAAAACCATAAAAAGATTATATTCGCGCATTTCCGATTACGAAGAGCAACAACAACAGCAGCAATTCACATTGAGCATCAAGTGTATATGAGTAGAAGGGTGGAATCTGTATCTACTGCATCTCTACTTCTATACAAATACGGGAACAAGCTACAATAGATGATGATTGTTCGTTAGAGAGCTTCTTCTTCATCGTCCAAACTATGTTTTTGCTAACGAAGCGGACCAAACATTTCAATGTTTGACTTGTCGTTGTCAAATGCTATATTGACTGCATTGCGATAATAATGTGCGCGTCGGCGGTGTTCAAACTTTACTCAGACATACTTTTAAAACAATTTTAATTACAACAACGTGAACAGCCGGTCAAAACGGAACAAAAATTTATATAAAAAAAAAATAATAATAAAAATATAAATAAACATATAAAAATCCAAAGGCAATTTTAAATAATATTTAAATAATATTTGTAGTAATTAATTATAAATTAAAGATCACTACTTACTTACGCTTGAATAACTTACAGGTGTCTTTATAAGTGTTTAAGTGCGTGAGCATTCTTTAGACAGCAGTGATTCTGTATAAATTTTAAAGCATTGTTTTGTGTGTGTTTGTGCGTCGATGTACATACGTATATACGTGGGTATGTACATACGTATATCTTGTGTATGTACGTATTGTGTTTGTGCATAAGTTAGACGTCAACATTTAAACTTTTGCTATTAGCTGCTGCAACTTTATATCCGCTGTGTTAGTGTTCCGTCTTTGCCTGTTTGGCTGAGTTGGACTTGGACTATTGTTGATTCGTATCGACAGTTCGTGTATCGTCAACTTAAAAATTTTCTTTAATTAATTTTTTGCTCCCTTTCACTGGATTTTTCTTTTAATCCCGACCATTAAACGGTCATCGATATTAAAGTAAGTTTTAATTGCGTTTTTATGCCTGTGCATGGCTTTCTTAATTTCATATCACTCTCTCACTCACTCTGTCTTTGACCATCCTTTAGGATAAAAGAGCACAGTCTATTCAACCTCCATCCTTCAAGAGGATAGAGTTCATGTACTCATTTCATTAATTCAATTGATTTCTGTCTGTAATGTTCGCAGCATTTCTGTTAGGCCCCACATGTTTTCTTAGACTAAATAACACATACTTTACAGGTTCGCAATAGGTTTCCCTTAAGCACAAGTTGCTTTGAATTCAATAAAGGGGATTTAATTAGTTTTCAGTTTCGCTAATGAGTCCGGTTGCTTACCATTTCCAATCATATTCAATGAACTTGTCAATGAAATCGTTTACGAAGTGCAAGTGGCTTCACCTATTCGTGTAAAGCCTAAACTTTTTTCTTGCAGTTTCACATACATTTAACTCAGGCGTAATATTCATCTTAGGTGCACACATATACTTTTCTTTGCCATGGGAAATTTTCTGGGTGATTCGTGCACCAACGTTTATTAGCGATTGTGCTATCAACAAGAAAGACTCTTACGTTTCTCTTCAGAAATGAACGATATTTGCTTTATTCCTTAATCGTACGACTTTGAATTGATGATAGGCGACTACTTGTTATTTCGAATTTACTGGAAAGTGCTCTTCTGGCGTAGGCTTTGCTGATATAGATTCGGTTTTTATATCGACTACGAAAGGATTATAAAATTTCCCTGTTTACAACGTCCGAAAATAAGCCATAGAGATTCCGTAAAGTATACTCTAACTTTTTAAGGAACGATGGATTCCGAATTGATTTAGCCTTTTGCATCCGTCTTTCTATCTACTTGTTCTTGGTGTACCCAAGATCGCAGAAGCTGAGATCGAAAACTGAAAATTAGCGTACACACTATTATTTAACGAGCACATATAAAGCTTGAAAATAAGCGCAATTTGCTTGCGGTCATGCTTATAGAGCATATCATTCGATGTCCCCAGCAGATATTGTAGTGAAATTTCAAAGTAAAGCTCTGAGTTTAATTTTCTTAGGAACAGGCATTAGACAATTAAATTTGATGGCTTATTCGAGCAATTGAACTACAGCTTGTTGCACATGTTTTCTAAAACGTTAAAGCGTAAAAGGGAAAGCGTATCCAACCTTCCTACCAGTCCATCTTGCGTTTTCGGCGATCGTCTTAAAACTTTTTATCAACTGAGTTATGAGTTGAAATTACGAGTTTTAAGCGAACTTGAGCATTCGGCTAGCCAAGTTTAAGTATGAAATATTTATAAATCCCCTTTAATGTTAAATAAAGATAGTTTCTTACGATCTTTGATATTTTTGTGTCGCATCATCAGTGATTCGAAAAATGTTCCACGTTGGTTTTTTTTTATTTTTATTTTTTTGATGACGAATGTTAATTTTAACAAGTTCTATAAAGTAGAGTAGACAAGAAAAATTTGAGAACCCATCATATCTAAGCATGAAACGTACGAGTGGACGTTTATGCAGATAAAAGCTCATGGTCTATAGCCATTTATTATTATCTCGAATTTTAGATTTTTAGTCAAAAACGTATTTAATGCTGAATTATTTTGCAGTAAAATTTTAGAATACTTGGACCTTTGAATGCTTGCGAGCTACACGTTTATTAATCCGATTTAAATAATAGCAGAGTTTTAAGAAAGTGCAAGCTTTCATTGGCGGGACTTCCTCATTGCCGTTTAAAGCCTTCGCCATTTTCTTTCTCTAGCTTACGTATATAATCGGCTACATGCTGACCAAAAAAATGAGCACGATAGACATCAGCATTGAGGTTCTTATTTTCGAATGATTAACCGGGGAAACGCTTAAGCGAATGTGGTATATTCAAATGTCACCTTTCATAGCTCCGAATTTTTGAACACCTGTAACTGTGCCAACGTCCAAATAACAACAGAAAACACCTTGACCTACTTGTTATCCATTCATTTAGATCAGACTATAAGTGCCTTAGTTTAATTTGGTTAATTTAAGCAAAAGTATTATATGTTCGGTTGACAAGTACAATTTATTACGCGCTTACTTAGGTCCTATGTACTTAATGAGTTTTACATGTCAATCTATACACGAAATGGATCAAAAAGCCACATTTCATCACTCAACTTGTCAATAAACTTATCAATGTATTAATAATAATTCATAAAAATTACAAAGTTTCTTAAGAGTTCTTAAAATCTCGTTCGACTTTCCATATTTGATACGTCTCCAAACAAATATTTCTGTGCAGAATCAAATAAAATTCTTCCTACTTAAAGATTACGATATTCGCTATCATATGGAGTGCAGTGCGCTTCCAATGTGAACTTGGCTGTAAAGAAATGCAATTAAATCTACCGCTGGGAAAACCGAAATGACTTTCCGAACAACCTAATATTTTCCGACTTTGCTTGTCGCTATTAAACAAAGTCGCCGAATGTAATCATACTTCTACGATTATTGATTGAATTTGATTGAATTTCTTTCTCTATGCAAAGGAACTGAAAATTGCAAAAAGGCCTTAAATTTCTCGAAAACAAAAGTTTATCAAACTCCGTTACAAAAGAGCTCTATAAAGAAATAGTGGCCTTTAATATTACATTCAAAAATATTTCATTTGTTTTCCAGATTATGTTACAACGTATTGATCAACTTGACAACACCATTGAGATCCTGTGACAAGGGTATTTGCCAATAGAGAAAAAAAAAGTTTTATCCCAAACACAGTGGAGAGAACAGTGATCAACGCTTAGCGAAGAAAACTATTTATAACGATTGATTTCAGTATAACAACAAGTTTTAATCAAACCGACAAACTGTCGACATTATCGATAAGAAACTTTTCGGCAAATATGCTGAACAATCTTGGGGCCAATGTTTTAGGTGAGTCTACTAGTAAATAAAATAAAAAATTAAAAAATTGAAAATTGCAAAATAACGTCACATGGGATAAATTATTTAGTTGTTTTTTCTTTTTTGTTTATGTTTAATGAAAAAAAAAAAATATAATTAAACTAATTTCTTAAGCATATACTTCCTGTTTCCCACAACTTAAATAGCTCTATGCTAACTAAGTGATAATAAAAGAGAGATAAAAAAAGAGAGCAAGAGAGATATAAACAGCTTAAAGAGAGCTTTATAGCCTGTAATGTCGTTAAAAATAAAAAAAAAAACCGATTTTTTTTTCATACTTACAGCCATAATTAAGTTGATTAACCATAATTACCTGGGAAAACACCAACAAATGTATGTTAAATAAAAAAAAAAATTTTTTTTCAACAATTAAGGCTTAAGTCTCTCTCATTGAATGCTTAAATTAAGGAGAGGAAATATGGGTTTCAAGTGAGCAATCGTAAGCATGTGTGGCGCTGTGTTTCGACTCATAGTGATAATTGTAATAATTGCTCTTTTAAATATAATTGTTTTAATGATTTTTATATTTACATTAATTTACATTTTTATAGTTTATATTTACATACTTTACATACATTCATGCAGGCATGGATACGCACGCTTACATAGGCGCGTCCATTATTCATTCTCACCACATTATTAATAATTTTAAAGCACTTTGGAATTTTTTACTTTCTTTTTTCTTATTTGTTTGAATTTATTTCGTTTTTAATTACTTTTCCTTTTTTATGTTATGACTGCAGCAACACTAAAAGATTTATTTTTATAAAATATATGGCTATCGAATTGCAGTATATTGCAGTTTATGTGTATGATTTACATGAATTATGAGCTTCTGACGCTGTAATGGTTGCTTTAGCCCAGTGGCTGCCTGGCTGGTTTGGCTGATTCCCTTTGGCTTGACTGCTCTGGTTTTCATCGTTTACGAAAAAAAAGAAATAGAATTCTTTCTCTCATTTCGCAGTTTTGCTCGATAATTAATTATTTTAATTTAATCGATTTTTAATTTATTAGCAATTTTTCACACTTACTTTAAAACTGTAACGAGTGAACAAGTGTTTTAAGCATTTTTGGCTTTTAATAACTCAACGGTGCTGTTACTAAAGTCGACCAAAAAAAATTTGTATTATTTTTTACTTTTAAACCCAACTCCGCTTCTGGTACGGGCATGTACGCAACACAAAGAAAGACATGAGTTAGACGCACGTTTTCCTATAACGATTGATTTAAAATCACTTTCAGGATCGGGTTAAGTTTGCCTGCCCCTCTGTCCGTCTTGTTTGCTTGTATTCAAACAAGGTTTTGGGATTTTTCGATAAACGTGTTTTGCCACAAGAATAAACGCTATTATAAATAGTTCGGATCAGATCACTTTTTTGACCACTCCTGATTGTAAGACTTCTCTTTAGCTAGTCGTTATACGAATAACTATAGAGTAACGCAGGAAATTTAATGGTGGGTCGTGTTCGACTATAGTGGTTTTATTTCTCTCAATCTTATATTTTAAACCTACACGATTACAACACTTTTAGCTGTACAGTGGGCGATCCCACACATGGTGCGTTAATTCTGTGTTATATAAATTCGTCACTTAGGTTATACAAGTGCATTTTTTATGATCATTGAATAATAAATGTGCTTTCTTACAAGATATGTATACAAATTTAGAACACACGTCTTCTCTTGCAGGCTTAGCCGTTGTATTAATCATTGAAGCTAGAACCTAAAAAAAATGTGATATCTGACACATTCCTCATTCTCGTGTTAAGGAACACGGTTACAATTTTTCACTAGTGTTACACGATGCCATCGGTCAGGGTGTTGCAGGGTGGTTAGTGTGTTTGTTTTACAGTTCATACATGTTTTAAAACATACGCAGTTGCCGGTGTTTATGCCGACATTTGAAAGGAGCTCCTATCAAGATGTACCATACATACGAAATTCAAAATTTTGTCTTTATATCTTCAAAAGCACAAAAGGGATTAAGAATACTTGGGAATATTTTTCGTGCATCAAAAGTCCAGAATCGTTTAAGGGAAAGAAAATAATTTATTGTCTTGTCGTTGAAGAAAAGGTCGCATCGCTCATTACATCTATGTCCCCCACCGATCACAGTTAGAATATGGTCTATCGCACTGAGGATTGAAACCGGATATATGTCGGCTTGATAGTCGCAGTTCTTAACTATTAGGCTATGCGGTTTTGTACTCAAAAGTTAGTTCAGACAAAATATTTCGAATGAACTTGAAACTAAAGTACATCTCTTGAGCCAACTCGGTAAGATTCCCTTTTGTAAGCAGAGTTCACTGCTTAATACAAAATTTTTTTAAAGAGAGGTAAGGAAAACTCCTAAAGTAAAGTACAAAATATATAAAAGAATGGTTAGCTCGTTTAAACATTCTCTCTAATCTATTTAATTGAATATTTTATACTAGACTCTGCCGCTTTTGCTGCGTCCATCAAAGGAAGACAAGAGGAGGAAAAAAGGATTTGTCATTAAACATCAAAATTGTCATTACGCACTTTTGATTTCTCGGGAGAAGCGTTGATTTCTCTCATAACGCTCTCATTCTCATATCCATTCAACGGTCGTCTCGAGAAAAGTACACTAACGGACTTTAGCTTCGAAATGCTTTCAAATGATAAACAACTTTTAAAGACTTTTTAGTGTACCAGAGAAGTTAGAAGTTCACAAATAAATCGTCAACTGGTTTATTTTTGATGCAAGCAGTCATTGGGGCGCTTAGAGAAAAAGCCCAAATTTCAAAAAAGAGAGTTGTTTGAGGTGCTGAACTTAATCAAAATTTATTCAAAAATCAACAGGTTTCCAGTGCCTTGAGGGAAAGATTGTGTTGTAAATTTGCACAGTAGTTCAACACAGTTAATAAAGAAATAAAACGGGGCCGATATTTTTCATATGCATCTCTAAAATGAAAAATTTCTAATAGAAAGCATTTATGGACGAATGTAAAGAATATATGGAGGGTATAAGCCCAGCAGTATATTTACAAGCCAAAGAGCGTCTTGAAAATGTTTGGGGCAATCTGGTGATTTGAACTGGCAAATTGTTTCTTTCTCCTGTTGCCATTCAGATCTATTTGTAAACTCAAGACCACAGGAATTGCTCATAGCTTTACCATTGTCTAATCATTTGTTTTGAGACGTTTGCAGGTATTTTTATATTTCAGGTTTGCTTGGTTTCTGTGATGAGTACGGACATGCACTTTTAAGTGAAGATTTTGACGTATCCCAATTTATGTAACAGTAACTAGAAATAATAAAATGTTGCTATCTAATGAGAATGTGCGTCATCTTCTAATTAGATCTTGTTATTAGTTTTTTAATGAAGCAAATTTTGGCAGAAGCTTTAAGAGCATAAAACTCTTTTTGAGTTACCAACCCAATGCTTAGTCAAAACTTTTTCGAAGGCTGAAGTTCGATAAACTTCTCGTATTGAAACCAGGGAAGTAAATAAAAGCTTAAGTTCCACATTGTTTTTGTTTATAGAATTTTGGATCTATTAATAGCTGCGAAAGTTGTCGTTTGCGTCCGGTAGGATAAGGAAGATAATTGTAGGCAGATAATTGAAGTGTATTCCCTTATAAATATGAGCGTTATGCTTTCAATTTAAGAACGATGGGGTATTTTACTTCTTCTTGGATTTTGATTCAAATTTTAGTCACTAAAGGCTTCTCTGACATATCGTATGTCTTGTTGTATTTACCTTATTGAGCTATGCCAGATTTAAGTTGTTGAATATTAAGAATTTCATCAATGACAAAAAATAAAGAGACACAAACAAATGGAACGACGGATGCTAGCCAGTGTAATGCAAAGAAATTTATTGACGCATATAGGAGAATGACCATAAAATCATACGACATGATCGAAATTTAGCAAACTTAATCTACTGCCTAAAAATGTTATTATTTTTAAGCTTCCGTCATGACAAACTAGAAATTGGCTTGAATAAGGCTTGATTTTCATGACAATCCTTGTATATATTGGCTGGTATTAAGGACCAACTTCGATCGCAAAATATTAAGAATTAAACCTTTTGTGAAGGGCTTACTATTCATGAAATATTATTATATGAATATCTTATTACCATATAAAAATTCAATTTTCGTAGGAACGATTATATGAAAAGCGATTTAAAAGATTATCCCATCCAATCTAAAGTTTTCACACTAATTTAGAATGTCGAACTACCACTATTCAGCGAGTTTGTCGAAATATTTTGAGAAAGCGTTTTTAACACCTTACTTTAAAAAGTCGTTATATCGAGAGTGATCGAAAAAACGGACCTAACCAAACCAAACCGCTTTCAATAGCGTTCGTGCGATTGCGACCTCTAAGTTGAACACGAAAATAAGTAGATGGACATCACACAGACAGACAAAGAGGCAAGCTTTTCTAAATCGATCGGCATAATAAATGATGGATTTATTTTAAATCCTTCTGCTTGCTACGTACGTCCGCACAAACTTAATATGTCCGGTACCACAAGTGGTGTAGAGTATAAAAATGGACGATTTCGGAAAGTTTCTCTTCTATACCTCGAAAAATCGAAAAAAAAAACAAAGAAACAAACTTATTTGCTTTAAACGATGAGTACCGAAGGCGCAACTAAATATGGAAATACTTTTCTTTTTCACTTTTCACATTCTAAACTGTTGTTCGTTGCGAAAAACTCTTGTTTAAAAATTTATTATAGAAAACTTTGACTCTCTACTTTTATTATTAGAAATATAAATTTTCTTGGATTATATAATAATTCGGCGAAAAACAAAAAGTAAAAAAAAAGTGCATAAAGAAAATTATTTTATTTTCACTGCAAAACGGTGTAATAATAAATTTTCTAATCCCTTTTATTATTGTTGCTTTGTTTCGCACTCAAACAGGGAACCAAAGGAGATATGAAAATTTGCATTTTTCCAACATTAAGTTGAAAGAACTTCTCAGTGTTTCAACTTGAATGCTAACAAATGTACGCAAAAGGTTGTATGGGCATGTATTTGCAAGTTCGTGTATATGCGTGCGTGTGTGCGTGTGTGCGTGTGTGTGCGTGATGACAATTACCAACAATTTACAGACGTAAGGATTTGAAATTATACGGAAATTGCCAAAAAATTACAAATTCATTTTACTTCCCACTAAAATTTATTATAGTTTCTCTAATACAAACAAACATACGCATACATTTTGCCACAATATTTTTCTACATATTTACTGGGAAATGTTGGCGCTCTACGTAAATTTTAAACAGTTTTTTTTCGCTTTCTACTGGTTTTCATTTCACTTCCTTCTTCTCTTCGTTTACGTTGGTTAGGTTCGTTTGTTGTTCCTTTTTAATTCAAACGAAGTGAACTTTGCTTTGTATACTTACGAAAGGATTAATTAAATTAATTTTATGATTGCATTTGTAATTTGTTGTTACATTACCGTTACTCTTCACGTGTGTGTGTTGTGTAATTTTCCATCATTATAATCCTTTTTCACTTTTGTATACATATTCTATACGCATAGGATAGGATAAGGACTACGTTAGACAAATATTTCTGATTCGCTTACACTCTAACTGCGTTCCTTTACATGTGGTTGTGCGCGTGTGAGTGCGTGTTTTTGTATTTTGCTGTTAAACACATTTTATTATCCTGCAACGAGCTTTAATTCGGTAGAAGTCCCTATGAGCGATTATTTATTGCGGTTCTGTTTTTACGCTGAAAACCGCTATCATAAGCACATTTGCACTCGCAACCACATGAAGATACACACACACGCACGCAGAGAGGCTTTATAGGTCGTAATTTAAAATGGGAAATTTTTGCTTATATTTATTATCGTAGTCAAAAGCGTGCAAGCGTTGACCGAGCCAAACAACAACAAAACAAGACAACAAAATTCTAAAATTTCAATAATTTTCATTTTGGAATTGTGCGTAGTTTCGACAAGCCATTGTATAGTCATTCCGAACCCCCTACCTCCTCCTCCCTTCCGTTCAAATCATCATTCATGCATACATACACCAATACGGTTCTAACGTAACGCATGACGCGAACGAAAACCAAAAGTTTATGTGTGGTTTCTATTGTTTCCAATGAGCACTTTTCTCAGATTTCTCATTTTATTTGAAAATTGTCCGAAATTGCAAACTATAAATTTACGTTTTGTGTGCTAATTTTAATTAATTAATCGCGAACAGTTTTTAGGCAATGCAATCTCGTTATTTGCTAACCTACCTATTTGCCTGCCTACCTATCAACCTACCTGCACGCATGCATGCGTACTATGTTTTGTGGTTTCGTCTTTTAGGCGAAAATTTTGCAAATTTTCATAAAATTGTATCGGTTTTAGCGGTCTTTTCAAAATTATGTATATATGTATATAATACCACGCGCCCATGCATTTATTTATGAAAACATATATATATATATATACTAATGCAATGTTTGTATGCATTTTATCAAAAAGCAATTAAGAGACTTTGGAAAAATTTTAATAAAATTTTATAAAAATTATTCCAATGAGACAATAGAGTTAGATTGCCTGCGAGTAATAAAATCTCCAATTTGAGAATGCTTATGTAAAAGCTTAGAAACGTCAAATCATTGCCCAGCAAAATCCTTTTTATGGTACTTAATGGAAATACGCTTCAGTTTTTTGCCAAAGAATATGCTGAACATGCAGTAATAAGCCTTAATTTCTAAAAAGTGTTGACGCGTTGTGAACTGAAAGTTTCCGAAATCTTTGCATATCTTCGCGCTCATTAAGTATTGCTTCGCTTATTATCATCCTCTTCACCGTTAGCGTCGCAAAAAAGCTAGAGTGATGCAAAGTCGACTCAATATGCCCTGATGAAACTTCGGCAGTCTACATGACAAACAAATTTAGTATGAATGTAAGAGAGCAGTAAACCATACTTGTTCGCTACTATTGCAAGTGGTCAACCGGTAAAGGCGAAACATTTATCGATGGGGTATGCACTCACTAGGCTGCGGGCACTCCCTATTTCTTCCTTTTTCCTCACCTTCTTTTGATCGCGACTGTGCTACGCATATAGGAAACGCTTTTTGAGTGATCGATCATATTAAAAAAAAAAATAAGCAAACGCAAAAACAGACATCTATTCCAGATTTCTGCAATTTTATACGTTCGCGAACGCTTGACATGGTTTTCCAGATAGACATGACGGCCACTATTTCGGCTATGTGCGTGATCTGTAGTATGCAAATCAAGTCTGGAAACAAGACAATAAGCCACTTTGACTAGCATGACGCCGGAGTCTATAATGATTAGAAAATGCCGATTAACTCTGAATGCATGAACGGTGTGGTATGATTTGTGTCTCCTCTAGCAAATGGGTGTGAGACGACAACACACCCGCTAACGGTATAAAGCAATAACTAGTCCTTAAGATCCTCTACTCTTTTTATTTTTATGCTTTATCCTTATAGACTTGAGTAATCTGCAAATCCTTACCTTCACTGCCTTATGAGTTTTGAAGCGAATATCAGGCCACGAGTACGACTGCGAGTCTTTACGTCATCTGCTGTGTTATTCCTCTGCGCACGCAGTGCGACGAGGAGAAGATTCTCTTGGTATTCCTAAAGATCAATCTCAATTCTAAAAAGATGGATGAATGGGGTGAATAGTGTTGCTATCCAACAACCTTATATCCAGCCATTATAATACTGTTACGAATTTCGCTTTTCTAAGATAGGACTCGTACCACCAGATCGTGGATATTCTTTTTAAGAGAATTACACTTCAAAATTCTTTATTTACAATCAATATTTTTAAGGGTAGGATTATTTACATTTTACTTTGGCTATACTCTCGACTTCTCAACTCTAATATTCTTTTTCGAATCCAATGTTCTTGTCCGACTGACTCTGTCTTCCACAAATAGTCTATCTATATACATTTTTACAATCATATTATTATTATCTAAGTTCATGGCTTCATATTTGACCCGTTAATCTGCTTCTCCGCTAATCGTTTTCGTCGGCCGGCAGCTGCATGACGCGCAGCGAATGTGTACTTGGGTTTTCCCTCTCTAGGGAATTTATTATTTGGGAAAATCAATTAGTTGGCATGAACTGGATTGGGAGTTCAGTAACAATATTTTGTCAATGGAATACGCCTACATTTTTGCACAGAAATTTCTCTACAAAGTAAAGGCAAAGTAGGCTATAATGCTTTCTGATCTTACCAAAAACTAACCAATTCACTAGATCTGCAAACATAATGAGCTATTTATCTGAAGCAGCATTTCCGGTGATACTAAGATGTTTATTTCATGAAGGATTTTGCAGCTACTTCTAAGCTTGAACTAAATTCTTTCAAGTAAGAGGTTCCATTTAAAGTTTTCGTTAGCGCTTAAATATTATATTGTTACGAAAATCCCAAATCCAGTTAAAGCTAACTAATTGATTTTCGTAAGTAATAAATTCCCTAGTGCATATTCGCGGCGCGTCATACAGCTGCCGGCCGAGGAAAACGATTAGCAGAAAAGTATGTTAACGGATTAAAAATGAAGCCATGAAGTTAGGTGAGCGTGACATGCTTGTAAAAATGTATATAAGTAGACTATTTGCGGAAGACAGTTTAGTCGTAAGAGAACATTCAAGTAAAAAATAATAATAGTTGTGTTGAGTAGGCAAAAAGTATTGCTAAGAATTGTAAATAAATAATAAATAGCAAATAATCCTACATTTAGGAACCTAATGAATCTTTGGAGTGCATTTTCTTTTCAATATCCACGATCTAGCGATACGGTCCGTATCGAGGAGCAGAAATTTGTAACAATATAAAAATAGTTTCAAAAGTATTCGTTACTTATAGAAGTACTGTAATTATTTTCAGCTTATTAAGCCCATCCTAATACCATCTTAACTTCAATTTAAATGTGAAAATTTTAGGTTATCGCTTTCATCTTTCCTGTTTAGGATTATGTTCTAACGATCGCTTCGTGTAACATATTTTGTGATTGCTTTTTTCTTGTTTATAACTTTCACACAACCACAATTACCCTTAATGTCCTCAAATAGATTTTGGTTTTAGATAAGCTTTTTATAGTTATATCTTTGTTAGGAATAAATACTACAAGTAATTATTCATCCCATTAACTCGTTCGCTATCAACGGTGAAATAAAGAGGTTGACAGAAAAATGGATACGAGGTATATTTTTCAGTCCTATGCTCCAGAAATTGTGAAAGGTGGCTTCTACCACAGCAAAACAAACAAACGATATTAATCAAAATCAATTCCGGGAGTCCCACAAGAGCTAGGTCTTGCAGTAAGAAGTTGGGGGTTTCTATGTTGCTTTGGTAACTTTAAAGTTGTGAAAAGTAACGTGTTTTGTAATATTTTGCTGTAAAAGCGGATTGTGAGAGGGAATAAATCTCGTTGTGGCAACTCGGGGGTAAACAGACGTGTTTTGTGCAAGCTATTATAAATAGTTTATTTTACAAAATAAATAAAGGAATTTTGCATTTTAATCGAATTCCGTGTAGATTTATAGCTGATTGCTACATTGTATTGCTTGGTGATTTGTGTGATTTAGTGTAATTAGTGTATAATTTGTTGGGACTTGCAACTGCTGCTTTCGGTAATCAGTACGATGGAGTGTCTCAAATGCCGAGACATTCGCGGTGGCAATGAAACTGATTGTAAAGGTGCATGTGGGAGAAACTATCATTCCGCGAATGGCTGTTGTGGGCTTTAAGGCAAGTCTTCTCTTCGCTTTATGACTTCTGTCGGCGCCAAATTGCATTAAAAAACAATGAGGCCAAAGTAGGTAATTTGCTCGAAACATTTGAGAGCCGGATTGAACGGTAGTCGAAGAAGATTGAAAATGTCATTGAGCATTGGTAGAAAGTTACAAGAAGCCGTTCAATAGAGTATGAAAAGTGCTGAAAGGCTGGTCGAGGTAGTAGTTCCAATAAAAGCAAATCGTTGGGGGAGCGTTGTCAAGTCTACGAGGGCGAGGAGGTCGTCGTATGTTTTGAATGTTTTTGGGTTTTAATCATATCGTCTTGAGGTTTGATCATATCGCGAATGATTCTGTTGCGTACGGATATCATAAAGATCGGGTAGCTAAATGCATCACTTGTATGAAGGCATATGACCACTTTAATTTGACGCTCGAGGTTAATCACTCTATGTTAAGTACGGATTGTCCAGCGTATCTTAACAAACTGAATATGTTGAAGGAGTTGGTTAAGTTCGATAAGCTTAACTTACATAATGGTAGTGTTAATTAGGAAATAGCTCTGAAGATTGTTAGCGGAAAGCCCGAGGGATTTCAAATATGTCATTTTAATGTGCGGAGTTTTAATATGCTTAGGATTGACTTTTTTAATTACTTGTTGTTTTCTTTAGAGGTAGACATTATTTGTATGATTGAAACATGGTTTAAGCCACGTACTGACGACAAATTTTGTGAGGTTCGCAGTTATAATGTTGTCCATCATGACAGAATTTACACTCTTTGAGGTGATCGTGTGGCCTTCTATATTAAGC
Organism: Glossina morsitans morsitans; assembly: GCA_001077435.1. NCBI lineage: Eukaryota > Metazoa > Arthropoda > Insecta > Diptera > Glossinidae > Glossina > Glossina morsitans. Next base: position 47,634 of record CCAG010007043.1, on the reverse strand, counting down.
AGGATTTAAATTCTAAGATAGCTTTGAAGTCTGACGAGAACAGTGCAGAAAAGTATCTTGGTGTTGAGGTAAGCGGTAACAACTACAAATGTCTTGTTATGTGTGCACATAATCGAAATAAGTGTAGCTGTTTGGACGTAGTTTCCGGTGCGTTAGATAAAGTCTTTGTTGCATAGGAAGATATAATATATAATATTATTATATCTATATAAAATATTCTGCGGGGATTTTAAGTTGATATGCTATGCTGTACGTGTTATGAATGATGTGCGTTCAAGACAGCTTTGTGTTTTGATATCAACTTCCGGGTTGGTATTGGTTAACTCATGTCCCACCCGGGGATGTTGCCCGTTGTAGATCGTCTTTGTTAAATCTTCTTTGTGTTACTGACAGCTCCTCAGTTATTCAGTACGTCAATTTCCATTGGGTGGGGTATACGATCACGAATTGATGCTTGCCTGCCTGAAAACCTCATCAATTACAGTACTGGCGAGCGATTCTTAGAATAATGGTCTAAAGTATGACAAGGTTGAATTGACCGTCTTAGTTATGATCGATTATTCTAAGGCTTTTGATAGTGTGGAACATAACTTATTATTGAAGAAACTTGGGCATTACGTCGGTTTTGGTTCCTCCGCGATTAGCCTGATCCGATCTTATTTAATGAATCGATATTCACGTATGGTAGTTAGACACTCGTGTTCTGATTAGTTCGGAGGTGCCGCAAGGCTTCATTTTAGAACGCTTTTTTATTTAGTATCTTTATCAATGACTTAGTTGTGTGTTGCCACAACTTTCACATTGCATGCGGATGACGCTCAAATTTATTTATCGAGACCATGTGGCGGTGTGGATGATCTCGTTTGGTGTATTAATGATGATTTAGTTTGCATTACTTTTTGGTCCGATTCAAATAGTTTAATGTTAAATTCTAGCAAAAACCAGGTCGTGATGGTTTCGCTTGTTACTTGTGATTTCCATTCTTTACCACCTGTTAAAATACTGGACGAAGATAGTGAGTACTGTTTCTAGACTTGGTTTTAAGTTCAACTCTCAGTTGCTGATAATCATATCAATTCCACGGTAATGTGTGCTCCCAATATTCTGAGGAAATTTTGAGATTCTTCATCCTATGTTCTCACGTTCACCGAGGTGGCTGATTAAATGTCTGGTAGTATCGTTCACATCTTATGGGGTCATCGGACATGGGAAACTTGATTGTGTTTCTAACAATAAGTTGCAAGTGGTTGTTAACAAGTGTGCCAGATATGTGTACAATAAGCGGAAGAATGATAAAATATCTAAGTTTTCGTTTAACATTTTGAATTCTAACCTTCCAAAGTGCCTTAATGTCAGAAACTTCGTCGTCCCTCACAAGCTCATCCGCACTGGAACACCGGGATGTCTATATGAGAAAATTCGTTTCGCTAAACCGGAACGGACGATGAATATAATCTTACCTGACCTAAATATCTATCATCAATCTTTTAACTTTAACAATTTCCGATTAACGAAGAAAAATCCAAAAATGTTTGTTAAAAAGACGGAGACGCGTTCAGTTTCCGCTCGGCTGCGCGCTTCCGCTCTGACCAATTTGGCCCGTTTGGAATACCGACCCGCGTCCAATGTTTCTACCAAATTTGAAGTCGATATCTTCATTTTTGCGACCAGAAGAGTGCCAACAAGGCACGCCACACAAACACACAGACGGACAGACACAGCTAAATTAACTCTGATGAAGAATATATATACTTTATATAGTCTCTGAAGCTTCTTGTTGGGTGTTACATACATTATTATTGGAAAAAACAAAACAAGCATATCCCCATCTTACAGTGGTGGGTATGAAAAAAAAAAAGAACTAAATGCTATTTCTCCAGCAGGAAATGGAATGTGAATTACTTTTTATAATAATATAAAATGGGTCGAGGTCGTCGTAGTGAGGAAGAAAGTCCGTTAGTTCATCCGCCTTGAAATCAGGGAAAAATGTACAAATTTGTCGCCGGAGCACTAAACATCCACGGAGGTTATACAATTAAGTTTTTATATAAACACTTATTTCCCTGTCCACCTGAGTGTGTGACAGAGACTTTTCTTGCCATAGCTCGGCATCGTCTCTCTATGACAGGCACTTTTGGACAACATATTAAGGAATGTTTAAAAGTGTGTATTGATAATTGTTAAGTTCTAAGACATTAAAATATATCAAGACGGCTCTTTCCTATTTTTTACCGAGTCTATGCGTCGAGTAGCGAGTGCACAGGTGTCGATCGTATGCGTTTCCTTTAATTTCGAATGAAAAATCTTTCGATCGTGAATTTGTTGCTGTGATAGATATTTTCCTCAGAACAGATCTTGGTAGCGAATGCATTAAAGGAATAGCAACGGTTCATAACAGAGACAATTTAGTTATATTCCACTCAAGCGAAGTCTTTCAATCGTCTTTGACTTTTCATAATTTTTATATTTTTTTGCAGAATTTCACACTTGCTCTTAAACGGTTATACAAACTGCAACTATTTATAATCAAATCGTAGTCTTGTAGGTTAAGAAAATATAAACTTGAGCACAAGATTTCTTAACACTCTCCTTACGAATATGTAAATATAAATGAGCTTGAAAAAAAAATGAAAAAATTCCCGCCTAAATTTATGGTGGATGGTATCTAACACGGTAACAGTAATTTGTTAATCACGAACTGCTGCGGACACAACCATTGTAAATAGAGAACTACTTTTTATACAATTTCTTGTTTGGACATTTCCAGTTATGATAACATTACTTGTAACACCTAAGCGTGAGTTTGGTCTGTCCGTAAAAGCTTTTCAATATTTGTTTATGTATGTACATAGATTTAAGAAAGAATGAAAAAAAAACCGGGTTAGTCAAGCTGACGCGAGTTTGTGTGTGCGTGTGTGTTAAGATCGCAAAAACATGGCTTTCAATGTTTAATAAGATAAGCCATAGTTGGGCAATGGTTTTTCTTTTTCACTTTTTCGCTTTTTCCCCATGTTCCATTGCTGCAAGTTAACTATGATACCTGGCGAATATTAAGTGTATTTGCGCTTTATAATCACTTTTGTCTCAAATTTATATATTGTTATGGCGTTTTATGATTTCTTTACTCTTTAATTTTTAGTTTTTTCTCTTTTTGTTTCCTTTTTCTCTGTTTTTGTTGCTTTTGTTATTTTTTCAAACTGTTGCACTGTACATAAGTAGATAAGTAATGCTAGTCATAACTGTGTGGAAAATGCGCTAATTAACAGTAGCCGGTAGATTGGTATGTATGTGTAAAAATTAACACCTATGTCTGCCAACTTAAATCCATATAAAATCGCGTTTTATGAGAGAATTAGTTTCGTAAAATGCAATCTTTCGACACAAGTGCAAGTCGTAAGTCGTACATACGAACGTTATACTGCACGGTTTTAAATGCAACAACAAATCACCGACTTTAACAATGACATCGTAAATGTTGATTATGAAAACAGCTTTTTAGTTACGCTATGAAACGTGAATTTTAAGAATTTTTGGAAAATTGCTTTGTCCGGCTGATTAGTAGCGTATAAACACGATGAAGTTACAGACCTTAGTTAATAAAGCAATTTGCATGGAAAAATTAAAAGTTTGAGAAAATTGTCGAAAAATATTTTTTAAATTCGTTTATTTTTCCATTTTTCACACGTTTTCAACGGACTTTTTTTTCTGGTTTTTTACGCTTTTGAGTAACTTTCGATTTGCCGATCCCATGAAGTAAGCAAAGAATAATTAAGCGCGAAACTAAAATATTAAGGCATGATTTATATGAACATATCATTCAAAATATTTTTATTTGTCTACTGAACGCGGTGATTAAAAAAATGATTGAAGTAACAAATGTTACAATGTTTTTTTTTTAATTAACTAGGCACTGTCACCTTTCACCTGCAACTAGTACGGCTTAACAAGATTCGTTTTATCAGGTCTTTTAAGGCTATTTTGCATAAGGCGCAATGTTTTGAGTATCATCAGGGATTTTCTATTTGTTATGCCACACACCACATATTGATATAAAAGTATAAGTTTGTGCAGCTCTTAATTTCCACGATACTTTGACGATATTTGGTGCACGGACGCGTTTAGGTCCAAGCAAAAATTCTATTGCCAATTGTTCGGGTGGGACTACTTTTTCGACCACTTCTGATAAAAAGATTTATTTTGAAAATACGTTATATTATAGTATAGAATATACGTTATATAATTATAGAGTGGTGTAGAGTATTTAATTTTAGCTGCCGAAAAAAGACGGAAAAAGTAATGGCTCGGCTTGATTTATGTTGAGTTCTTATACTTTCCTTTTTATTTGAAGTTGTGCACGTTGATAAGTAGGACGCTGAAAGGACAGAAGGAATCACACATCCATCCACCTGCATTCAGAATTTCACAGTAATCAAGAATTGATTATGAGCTATACCGTGTCAAGAGAAACTGACTAACATTATCAGGGGATCATGTCGCACTTCTGTTATGACTTTTGTGGAAACCGCCCTTCAATTCGTCCTCATATCAACAATATAAAGCGAGGTATTGTTTCCAAAAATAATGAAGGGAAAAGCGAACTTTTTTTAATGCTTTCAATATCTGACATAAAAAATCGACTGAGACGCCAAAGCTATCGTAGGTTAGACTATGTGAGTTACATTCTACTAGCGACGGAAAAGTGGAAGATAGACTTGCTCTTTGGTTCAACATCAACCTCCTGACGTTCTGCTTTTAATGTGGTTCACGCCTCGTAACAAATTATTTTTGATAGCTTATTTGCTTGTTCGAAAATATGGTTTATGGTAATTCATCAAATAAAAACATAGTGAGACATAAAGTATAAGAGCCGCAAAGTACAACTTGTCTTAACCTGTGTGTAGTGGAATCCTTCATATTTGTAATTGTACTTCGTGATGACTTCTTATGGAAAGTAAATCATATTTTCGAAAAAAAAAGATATGTGTAATTTATAACTTTACATAAAGCTTAACTTAAAAAAAAATGTTTGTAGCATCTATCACTGTCTGTTGTCATAGTAGCATGTGCGCACTTTGCTGTTCCAAAAAGTCGAATTGGAAAACTATCTATTCTATCTAAATCGCTTCATATTCAAATCTATAGAGGGTTTTACGTTCACTAAAAGTTAGAATTTATACTGAAACCTTCTCTCAAAGTCAGACAATTATGAAGAGTTTAAATGTATATTTAAATAAAAAGTAGAAGGAGACACACCTTCTATCTACTGCGCTCTTTTATTTTGAAGGAACGATATCCGTCGCAAACTTTCAAAAATATCATGACTTTGTTCAGTGAGAATATAAGAGGATTTTTTAAATTTTGATAGCTTTTCTTTGAACAAACCTTTTGGGAATTTAGGGATCTTTCTCACTCCAATCGTTACTAGACATAACCTCAACATTAACCAATCAACAGTTACAATTAGTGCAGTGGAAAGGTTTCAGAGTCGGTTTGGAACTCTATGTAAGTAATATTTTTTCAAGCAAGACTAAAAAGTTGAAACTTGATAGCAACGTTTTCCCCAATTTATAGGTTTACGTATTTTATACCTTTTACAATTCGATACACCTCCAAGCTTCCACTCTCTCTCTCTCTCTCTCTTTCTCTCTCTTCTTGTACGACTGGAACAAGCGCAAAGATTTTATTATTATTAACAATCAACAGATAAACTGAGACTTTTCTAAAGATCTCAACCGGCTCCAATAAAAACGTACAGCATTAGCGTTTACACGTCATACGGCTACGAATTTACAACGACTAGCGATGAATAAATGTTTGGTTTGGCTGAATAGTACAAAATATCAACAAACAATAACAACGGTTATATATTGAACTAAATAACAAAAAAAAAAATTTTTTTTTTATTTTCTGTTTTCCAAAAGAGTTGAAAAATAAACAAATAAAACTTAAACGATCAATCGCATGTATGTGTGAAAATTATAAAACAAAAACAAAAAAGGAATAAATTTTAAAAACGTTTTGACTGTTGTTGGTGCATTAAGGCTGACGGATTTAAAAGTTTTAAGTAATTCCATGGCGTTCAATACAATAGTATTTGCTTTTTAGTGCTAAGGAGTTATAATATATGTTTACCAACAATCGTTTGTAGATTCATAGTGAAGAGTTGTTATTATGTAGTCAGTCAGTCAGTCAGTCAGCCATGCACTACCACCTCACAAGTCAAAGTCGAGGTGCTGTAAAATGGCTGTGAGGGAATGGTTGCTCTCTTCAATATTTTATGAGTTTTTTTTTCGTTATTTCTCTGCTGCCCCTTTCGTTTCAAGTCTCACCTGTTTCATTAAGCTGATGTTTTATTTGCTTTTAAGATTTCAATGCATAAGTTTTTGTTGTTATTATTGCTTACGTTGTTTGTTACTGTTGCTCATCTTCGTTTTTTTGCTTTTAAAATTTTTTTTTTTTATTTGTTTCTACTGCTGATTTTGGCATCTTTTGGAATGAATGACAGGTTGTTGAAAAATTCAATTTATCTGAACGTTTCAGTTAACTGAGCTGCACAACGGGCGCGACACATCACTAACAGACACTTGTGACGTAAATTTTAATTTTTGTTTTTTTCGTTTCCTTGCTCTCTTTGTCTAACTATAACTAACCCTTGACAAAGAGGGAGAGTAAGTGAGAGAGAGAACAAAAGTGTTTCGAGTTTTTTTTAAAGAAAAATTTAAAAAAAGGGAATTTGAAAATAGAAAACTTTCGTTTAAAACTTGACAGGTCCCAAGGATTGTGATATACCGAAGGCGGCACTGTCGGCTTTGCATGCCGGCGTCAATAGCTTCGGTCAGCTAACGAGCGTCGCCAATCATCCGACGGCCGAGATTTCTCTGAATGGTTCTGGAGCCCGTTTGCATGTCTCCGCTAATTTATGTGAAACAACAAATCCTATTAATAACAATAATAACGGCGGTGGCGCTGTCGGTGGCGGCAACCATAATAACCAGAATAATAATAACAACAACAATAATAACAACGTTAGTCATAATAGCAACAACAATATGCAACAACAGGATCAGGTAAGTAGCATCATTACCAATAAAATTAAATTATGATAAAAGCTATAGATATACATTATGATATATAATAATAATCAATGTTTGTACTTTTTTTCTTCTTTCGATGTTTTCTTTTTTCTTAAAAAACAAAAATAAACAAAATAAATAAAAATATAAACATTACACATCTATCACTACATGTGTGCTCTTGTGTCTGTGTATTTTATAAATTACGTTAAAAAAAAAAAAAATAAAAAAAATACTATCTCCTGATGTGTATGGAATTTAATATAAATTTTCGAAAAAAAAATCTGTACCTGAATGCAAACCAAATTATACAAATATCGTTAATGCATATTAAAATCAAAAGTAAGTCTAATTTATGTATATTTGTATATAGTGTTACTCATTATTTGCATTTGTGCATATGTTTGTGTCGTTATAGTGTCTTTCATTTTTAAAATTATTTTTCATTGAAAATTTTACGTTTTTTTGAAATATATTTGTTCACTGCATGCTCCAACTAAAGCTTAGTAACTGATGGTCTGAATCATTTTAAGATCTTAACTTTATAAAAAACGTGTTGAATTCTTTTCGAAAATTATAAATTTAACAACTATATTCGACATAAGCCCTCTCTTTAACCGCAAGGTACGTTTAAATCTCCTTCTTAGGTTAATGTTTCCTATATATATATAATGTCGTTTTATTTTTTTTAGATTTTATGCAGAATTCCACATATAGGAAATTGTTACATCAAAGTCGGTTAATAATAGGTTAGTGAAAGAATTTTCGTCTATGTTCGAAAGACGTGGTTCGTAGTTAGATTGCTGATAAACCCGTTGACAGATCGTGTTTGTTTGCACAAACTCTTTTTAAATAATACTAGACGTTTGGGGGCCCCTCGACATTTATTGTTGCACGTGATATCGCAGGCTTACCTTACTTTAAGGACAGTTTAAAATTAAATTAAAGTAATCCCGTAAGCTTTACCTAAAATTTTTAGAAACAAGAAGAATAAACAATCTTTTCTGTTGACATTATTCGAGGAGGAAGTAGTTCTATCTAAGCTTTTTTCCACACTCCTGCGATTTCCTACACACATAGAAAGGACAAAAGTAGTTGTACATACACATGCACGCGTGAAGTATTGCTGGATTGAGAAAACTTTATATGGAGCGAAAACTGAAACAAGAAGTCCGCTGTACATAAAAAAGTGGTCGGAGAACCATAGTCGGGCTGCGTTAAGGAACACTTACTGGTAAAATAAAAATCGGAACATTGCCGAATGTAGTGTAATTGAGCTGCTTCTTAGGAAATCTATTCTCTGAAAAATGTGCACAAAAGTTTGCACAAGGATAAGTGATGGCTTAACAAGAAATAGACGGAAATACTGCGGAGATTAATATAGTTGAGTTTCTTTGAAGAGAACAATACGACAAAGAAGGAAAAGTACACAAGGGGAACGTGGTATACGCGAGGGTACACAAGGGCTTAAAGGGTATAAACTGAAATGTTGCTGAGTCCAATATATAAGAAATAAGAGAACAATAAGACAAAGAGCAAAAGGCGCACAAGAAGATGGTTGTATATGTACAAGTAATTGGAATGGCTTGACACGCTGTGAGCCGAAACGTTATTGACTCTAATACAGTTAAGTTGCATTTAAGAAATCTTATCCAGAGAAAGAACGGCACATGGAGCGGGTTGCGTATGGAGTGGTGATCTGAACGATTTAATCTGATATAAATCGAAAGACTGTTGTGTATAATACACTCGAGCCGCGTCTAACAAAATTTATACAGAGAGGACTGCTGGTATACGGAGCAGCGATGTGAATAACTTTAACGATTGGAAAGATGTACTCCAAAATGTTATTGATTTTAAGATAGTTAAGAACATATATTTAAGAAGAGAAGAAACAAGAAGGTCTGCAATAAAAATTGTCTACGGAAAAGTCGACTGAATGGCTTGATCGAGAAGCTACCAGGCTAAGTACTACCTACTGAGTTGAACATCGTTTAGAAATCGCGCACAACAACTGTTACAAAAGCTACAAAAAAAAAAAAATGCGCAAAAGGACGGTTGTACATGCAGAAGTGAAATGAAGTCGTCAAACTGTAATAAAATGTAATTCGAAGTGCTACTGTATTTGTAACAGTAGAGTAAATTTATTCCACGGAACCTTATCCATGAACGGAAATCATTTCTTTAAAGTCAAAGGATCCATTTTAATTCATGGTCCGACAACATAAGCTGAAACAAATTGACCGACAATTTAGTTAAGGAACCCGATTCCGATTTAGTTTAAATTAGCAAGAGTAATAGTTAATAATACATTGGAATCTGCTTTCCATCCGTTTTCCTTCAATAAACTTTAGGTATATAAACATTAGATATATGTGTGGATGTGAATTGCAAACACTTTAGGCCTTGTTTCTTTAGAAAACACCTTCCCTTCTGCTTAAAATAATTAATTGGTCTTATTTTCATTTTCTCTGCCTTCTAAACCGATCAGTAGCCTTATATCGTACTTCATCGGTTACTTAAAAAGAATCATATCTGGTTAAGCAACAAAACAAAAGAGAAGCGAAAGATTTATCTTACATGGACAGTTAGCGCGCTATGAAAGTCTAGCTCTACTAATACAAGTTTTACTCTTTTTTTTTTATTGTTGCACAATTGTATATAGATCAGTTTGCAAAGTTACGAATACCTCCTTTCGATAAATTCAGAAGAATGTCTTGTAAATTGAAACTGTTTTTTATAAGAACTATATTTAAATTACTGTCAACATCAAGCTAAGGTACGTTTGTGTTTTTCTTTTGTTGGATGAGAGAATGTGCGATTAATCATGTTAAAAAAAAGAAAAAGGTTAGTCTAGCAACGTGGCCCGTTTTGCTATGTTTTCAGTTTTCTGAAAACTTTCGTTTCATTTATATATACAAGAGGTATATTAATCTTAGATTTCTTTTTGTTTGCATTCGTTACTTGTCATCATTATCATTATTTTATACCACAGAATGTGTTGCTATTGCACTCTTTGTTATGTAATATTGAAAAATTCAATTAAAGAAATTTGATTTCTATTCATTGCAGAACTGCGATAAAAACACTAAACAGAAACGGCATCGTACACGATTCACTCCAGCGCAATTAAATGAGCTGGAAAGATGTTTTTCAAAAACTCATTATCCGGATATATTTATGCGTGAAGAGATTGCCATGCGTATCGGTTTAACTGAATCGAGAGTGCAGGTAAGTAAAAATAGTAAAAATGGTAAATACATATATTTAAGAAAAACTAAAAATTTTAGAAATAAAAAAATGCTCACAGATTGTAGTAACAGTAGGAGTAATCGATTCCAACCAGAGCACAAGAGTGTGTTTATTATTCTAAGAAAGTAACCTAATAAAACTTAATAATGATGAACATATATGTGTGAGTTGAAGTTTACACGTTTATTATGCTTTGGTTTATAGTCTGGCATTAGCTTTAAATCCTGGTAGATTGATTTAGTATCAAACGTGTGTAAGCATAATAATGAGCTTAATGCTAAACACAGAGTTTAAGTAAATCTTTGCAGTTTTTTTGTAGGATTTTTCTTCCTTTTTTTTTTACTATAACTAAAGGACTTAAGTTGTCAAAAATACAAAAAAATAAAAATAAAACACTAAACGCAAAATGTCAGTAAATTTTATGCAAAAGAAAAAGAAAAATAAGAAACATACTAACAACAATACAACCGAACCACAAAATAGTGTTAAAGTTAATTTATATGCTAATTTTATTAAACGTTCTGAGCTGAGAGCCAAAGAGAAAGAGTGTTTACACATACGTGTGTGTGTGTGTGCGTGTGTGTTCATGTGTGTATGTAAGGCAAGAATTATAATAACGGTCATTACAGAGCAGTAACATACACTTCCCATGGTTAATAGTATGTGTATTGTGTGTGTCTGTCTAAATTGTACTGTAAAGCCTTTTCAATGACACTTTAAGCCTAAAATCAAACATATTGCGCCGTAATGGACTAATAAACAAGAGGCGTTAGACTTTACTCCCTTATGTTAGCCATAGCTGCATCAGCATCATCCACCCACCATTTCTTTAACAAACATGTAACGTTTTAATAAAACAAAAAGGCTTACATTTTACCCTCAACTATGAGTTTTGTAAGGCGGTATCGTAGTAAAATATTAAAACAGATTTAGTCTAGAAATTAACAGAGATTTACAATAATTAAAATGTTCGATCAAATTGTTAACGAAAGATGATAGAAAAATTGTTGAATATTTCCAAAGAATTTTGAACAATATTTTAAAACTTTGTGCGTCGGGGTTAGAATGAGAGAATTTCTTTTTATTGTAATCAAACTTTGTTTAAAGTCAGCCTTATGCTATTAAGAGTACCGGAGACTGCAAAGCATAAAGTAGTGAGGAAGAACAAGGTCGAGTTATATTGCGAAACAATTAAGTATTCTCAGCCAAACTATTTCCACTTTTTTTTTATTAGCAAAGTTAAGCGACCCTAAAGCAATCCATTGAGGTAAAGGCCACGAAATTTTCCTTCGCATAATGCATTGCTAAAAGGCGTTGAAGTTAACGAGTGTGGGTCGTCTTGCCTGATTTCACGATTTGCGAGCCTAAGCGATGATTGAGAATTTTGGATTAGAATCTAAATTACTTGGGCCACAGCTAGAAACCGATAAAAGTTATACTCTGTATGAATTAATACATATTTCCCTGGTATGACTAATGAACCGTTTGAATGGTTTGCTCGATTAATGCATCCGAGCAGGCAGGCAAACCGAAAGCCGCAGACTTTCAAACACAGATAAATTATAACTGTAGGTTCATTCTTGCGGCAAGTTGCTATTATTACATTTAGGTTGCTTGAGCATTACGAAATTTTTACAGGGACTTTCCACGGACCAAGGAGGAATCGTGAACACAGTCCGTCCAGATACATATATATTTTGACTGTAGATTAGTTCTATGCAGTATGTTGCTATTACAACACTCAAATTGCTTTAATATTGCGAAATGTTAACAGAGAGTGTTTAGGCAATTAAATATATATGTACGTTTTTATATAGCTATAAATTTTCATTTCAGATAGGTATTAAATTTTATTTACCGCAACTACAAAAAAACCGAGAAAATAAATAAAAGGACAACTCTTATAATTGAAAGGTCAGAAGAAACTTTTTTCCGTAGTTTTCATTGTGGGACCTTAAAAACTATTGAGAATTTTTTCTATAAAATAAAAACTTCGGACATTTATTTAAACCACAGGTTTACCCACAAGAATTCCATTTTGTGAACGCACTAAGTCACATAAAAATCTCTTTTAAATCCGTTTTGATGTGTAAGGAAATCTTTAAAAATATCTCTCTGTTGTTGTAGAGTAAATTTAATGAAGCAGTAAATTTGATTGTCTCATAAACAAATGTTCACCTTAAACTAACTGGAAAGTATGCTACAAGATATACGTGTGTATACACTTTACTAGGGTGGTATGCTGCCTGCGTTTCACTTTACGGAAAAACGAAAAAAAGTAAAAAAATAATTACAAACAAAAAACAAGGACTTGTAGATGTATGCTTTTATATGTACACATATATATACCCAGGATAGTTGTCTTTTTTTTTTTATATTTCATTGTATGCTTTCGTTGGTTTTCTTTAAATAAGTGTTTACGAGCTTTAATAATGTTGGCTGTTAGGCCTTTTCCATAAACCCTAATAAAAGCCTATTTATAGGCAGAGAAAAAGAAAATTTGTTTTTTTTAGGCAAAATTTAAAAACTGTGCAAAAAATTTATTTAAAAATTCAAAATAGAAACGTTCACAGATCTGTGATACTATCAAATGCAGTTTTGTAAGGTTTTTGTGGTTATTCACTATGTGTCAGTCCATTTTGGTTATGCCTGCATATATCTATACGTGAAGCCTATCAATTGATTTGCTTTAGAATTGTTATAGAAATTGTTAACAGTTTTTCATGGATAACCACACATTGAGGTTTGTTGAACAAAAACCTTTTAGGAGAAAAACCGAAATGAACAGGAAATTTATGATTTTCGAACACCCTCCATTTAAAAGGTATATGAAAATCACTTAGTGTTGTGTTAATATTGAAAGTGACAAACAGTAGATCCTTAGGTTATATAATATTCACACTTGATTTTTGCGTGTCACTGATAAATATTACTCTCTGCTTGCATGTCTAAATATGCAAATAATTTAGAAAAATTCTTTAGTTATACTCTGCAACGCTTATGGTACAAAGGTATAGTAAGTTTGTGGGAATGTATGCAACATACAAAAGGTGTTGAGATAAACCCATCTCTTATTATACCGATTACTTTCTAAATACATTTAAGCTTTTTGTGCGTCCGTCTGCCTGTTCATCTAGCCTTCTTAGCCTTTGTGTGTAACATACAGGTCTCGAGATAGTATTGATACACTGACATGTTTTGGCTCAAGGACCAAATCCGTTGTTGGTCGAATGGAAACACTTTCTCCACCACTTGCAATATAAGGCTTATATTGAAAAGTCGTTATGTGAATAACTGGGGTAGTGTAGAGTATTTAATGGTGGGCTGAGCCCAATTATAGTGTTTTACTTGGTTTAGCTTGGTTTTGACAGTTTTGAAGATGTGTTCAGCCCAGCCTCGAACTTAATTTTTATTATCAAAAAACACATCCAATGAACGATCGGACAGATCTAATACAAAATTTTATATTGTTTGCGAATCTATATCGCGTTCTATGATAAATAAGTGCAACTGTTACAAATCCTTTGCCAATTTTATTAAATTCTTGTATTCGGATGATGAATTCGCAAAAAAAGGAGTCATTTACAAATGAGTTAATAAAACACTTATCATATGTAATAGCATGAGTAAATCGATATTTTTACCGATGATACATCAACCATACCAGCGCTCTGTTATAAATCTATCAGTGATTTATGGTCTTGTAATAACAGGCTATTAATGTAACATTTCCACACTAGTAATGAAGGCACATAATTTATCACGAGGTAAAGATAATTATGGAACTGACGTAAGGTAATGACAGAGATAGAGTATAAAATAAATAAACGCATACGTGTTTCAACCAAGGTAAGGCAAAAGTTATATTTAGGGGATTTATTTTATTTCATAGAAAGAAATTACTAAGAGGCATTTTAAAGAGTTTTTCCATTAGCTTCCCCCAGGTGTAAACCTCAGCAACACGATTTTTAATTCGGCTTATATATATTTGCTTCTAGAGTGTCTTTTTGTTTAAATGTCAGTTAGGGAAGTTTCAAAGTAAGGCCATAGATTTTAACGTAGAAACGTTTAGTCAGAGAACGTATCAAAAGCTTCAATTTGTGTTCATCGGTAACTTCAGACTCACAACAGAGATGGAAATAAATGGAACTGGTGGCTATTGATAAATGTAAGCATAATTAACGTTAAAACGTTACAGTCGGGCGAAACCGACTACTACGCATGCTAAGCCAGCTGGCATATAACATCAAAAATTATATGTATGTTAACACATATATAAACATATATATTTGCTGCCACATAAAGGCATACTTTTAAGGGGAACCTACCACAGTAAATTTATATGTCAAATATTGTGTGCCAAATTGTCATCGTAAATTACTAAATGTCGGATTTTGCTGCCTTATAACGGCTTAAATTTTGTAAGAACGTTTATACGAAAGAGGCGGAGCGGGAGATGCGGTTCAATAAATGGTATCACCCTATTCGCCTCCACTTTCACTTTATGTGCGAGTAGAGAATGCGGCCAACGTTTACGTATTGCATCGCTTATGATAGAGGATATATTTAGTTTGTGCGGATGTACGCAACAACTAGAAGAGTATAAAGATAGGTCTGGCTTTTGTTATACCGTTCCATTCAGAAACGTTTCCTCAGTCTTCTATTTTCTGAATCGATTTAAGGATGTCTGTGCGTCTGCCGGTTTGTCACCTGTCTATCTGATGCCTCTTTTTAGTGCTCCATCTACTGGTCGCACAATATAAGTTTGTATGAAGAGTTAGCCTAAAAATGATCCGAACTAAGACATTTTCAACAGCTTTTGTCTTTTAATCAAGCCGACCCATTGTACTAAATTTCGTGAATAAATTTAAAAAAATTGTCGCTCGTAGACTGAACTCATGTTTGCATGGACGGACTTTAGATGGACAGATGGAAATATGTGTTTACATCGATTCAAAAAATGTCGGGTGTATCAAGTTATTATGGATGTTACGTATATTCGCAAAACTAGTGAAGCGGTGTAGCCAATAATATAAAGGTTTCTTATTCGGGTAAGTGAACAGTGCGCGTGGTAACGAGCAAAGTGATTACTATAACAGGTGGTGAAGTGAGGAAAGAGAAAGAAACAGGGAAGTGGATATGCTATTCCATCAAGTGTATTCACCAGCCGTCGCTACTACTGTTTTTAATCAAGCATTGAGAGGATGTTCCTTATACGTATAACACAGTGACGGTTAGTAACAAGCGAGAAAAGAGAAAGATACAGGGGTGCCCTCTGTCTAATGGACACCTAATCGGTAGATGTTATGCGTTTATGGACTGAGTGCTCACTATATCTATGACCAAAGTAAATTCTAGCGAATTGAGATTTGAACCCGCGAAGGCCGACTTGGTAGTGACAATTCTTACCACTTATCTACTCATGCGGATTTCGTTAACTGGCTTCGAAATAAAACAATATAACAATAATCGTTTTGGATGCATTGAGCTCGAAAATATCTTGAGAATATATGTCTTTTGCGTAAGAAAAACAATGCTCTTCTTGAAGACTATGCACCGAATCAAATCGAAGGAGTAACATTAGATATAAATGGAACATCACGATTTTATTTTCCATCAGAATTTGAACAAATTTTTGCTTCTTGCTGAGCTTTTTTCTTTAACTAATGCAGATATGTTTAAAATGGCTTTTACTTTATATTAACAAGCCGGAATAGACCTACAAATAATGCCTAGGTAATAAGAAGCTATACGAAACAGTTGATAGTCTTTGCAATTTCTCCTATTTCCAGCACGAAATGTTTTGTGAGCTAACCTAATAAACTTATTAAAAATAAAGAATATATAAGCGCAATATCAAGATGAGTGAATTATTTCTGTTTTGGCGGAATATTTCTTCCGCCTTGTTCTTTTTCCGTCTAATTTGGTGTACGCCCTGCCAAGTGATTGAAGAAATCTTTACACATTTCATCTCTTGATATTAATAGACGGTACAATATATTCATAACATATGGAGACACGTGCTTGTTTTTTTTTGTTTTTTAAGCTACGCATCAGTTTATCATCCCTGTAGCAACATGTTGCTGAAGCATAAGGTCGGAAAATTAATAAACTAACCAATAAATGCGTAAACATGAGAAGACAAAACAGAAAAAGTGTTAAATCATGATAAGTTAATTTTCTTTAAATGTACGCACAGTTAGACGGAATGTAAAAACTTGCCTCCCCCGCTTTTAGTAGACAAATGCATTATGCTCATAAATAAACAGACATAAGACTCAAACGCAGTTATATTGTCAGTTATTGCAGTGAGTTAGTTGAGCTCACGTGTCAACACCATAGCTTACCAGAGCCCTTCTTTTTTCGTTTAAGCGAAAAGAAGAATTATCCGTTGCCTTTTTTCTTTTGTCACCATGTTTGTTGACTTATTACATGTTAATTTGTTTGTTTGTTTTGAATCGACTCATTTAACGTTTATTTCTAAATTTCATTCAATTCATTCAGCAGAGAAAAAATTAGTAATGTTGGTCATTTTAATGTCTTTTGCACAGCGTGTGAGCGAATTCAACAAATCTCCTGCCGAGTAACCAACTGATTTCCTAATGCTTTAAACAATTGTATGTGGGAGGGGGGGGGGGGGGGGATTACAATGAAATTTCAAATAAAGAATGTATCTAATGCGGAGCTTAATAGAAGAGCAATAATATTATATCATACACACAAACAATTTCTATTACACCAAGAATGAGGTGAAGGCTCATGTAATGAGCTCATTCTTGGTGTAATAGAAATAAAGGCTCATTCTTGGTGTAATAGAAATTGATTATTTTTTTAGATTATTTCTTAAGAACGCGTCAAAATGATCACACGAGCGTCAGGGTTTTAAATGGAAAATGTTTTGTATTCTTTCTTTTGGGACTAGTCTCGAGGCGTGATATTCTTTCGAGATGGATTTCGAAAATTGCTTGAGAGTTGAGTGGGAAAAAGCAAAGCCAGCGGTTGACAATACTTTGATAAACCTGTTCATTTACTTCGTTCTGAAAAAAGTGAATTTTCGATCACAAAAAAAAAAAAAACCGAGCTAATTCATACTCGTGAAAGGTTCAAAAGATTCTACCACTTTGTGTTGACCAAAAATTACATTTGAACCGACTAAGTGTCCTTCGACCGAATTGGTTAATTTTCCCAATAGCAACCTGTGTGCGAGAACTTCCAATGTTTCTGCCAAATTTGCGATTAGGAGAGTGTTAACAACGCGTATACACACACAGACAGACAGGCGGATAGGCATGGCTACATAGATTCAGCATTTAAGCCTGATCAAGAGTATGGATATTTCTAAAGTTTCTTTTCTGGTGTTCCGAAAGGAGTATACCCGGCTCCTTCGGTCATGGGTATAGATATGAAAAGGTTTATTATTATAGTGTCTGGGTGTTCGCGTACGAGCGTAAATTGCGTGAAGTATATAAAAAATTTCTGCTCTTTCTTTTTTAGAATAAAACGGAGGGCAGACACTTCTACCAAAGTAACTATTTTTACATAACTTCGCTTATCGTATCTTTAACAAATCGGAATTTTAAAGCTAGAAAATGCTCGGAAAATACAACTAAAAGCCTTCCGTTCATTTTTACAAAAATTGATTTAAAAAAAAAAAAAATGTGACGTCAATGGCGGCCATTAAATCAACAAATTCGATGTGATTGACCACAACTCAAAACTTGGTGAGCATTTTGGGGAAATTTTTCTTTTTTCGGTTTCTAATACATTCATTCTTCTTTGGTTTTTGGAAAAAAGTGCTTGAAAATTGTTCATGAATTTCACAAAATTTATGTAATACATTATATAATACATTGCAGCATAGAAGCAACAGTTAAAATGTCAAGTCAATTCAATGAAGTTTAAAGGATATAATCAAGGAAGGTCCCTTGTTCAAAATATTGATATTAATGTCATTGGCAAGCAAGTGGACTAAAACGATAAATTTTCAAGCAGTAAATCCCAGTCGACTGCGGTTTGCAATAAAATAGTTCGACTCAAAAGCATCAAACCTGTTGCGGTTACTCTCCTTGACCTTTTAAAAAATCATGTTTCGGCAGAAATGCGGTCCGATATTTAAATACCTATAAAACTGCTATTAAAATATCTTTGGCAAATCAAATTTATGAACCGCTTTAAATTTTGTCATGTCTATGAACATAGTTTTACATTCTTCTTGAATATTTGAGCGATCAATTTAGTCAAAAAAAAAAAATATATATATTCTCTAGCAAGTTTACGGTAAATTCCTTCGTAAAATTTTATCAATAAATTTTTCAGGGAGTAACGCTGTACGACCTTACTTCTAGATCACTCAGAACCACGCCGCTCTAAAAGTATTTTCTATAAAATTTTTGTCTGTTGTAAGGAATGTGTAGGCCTACAAAAAACTTTAAAAAAAATTTCAAGTTATTATTGGCACAAAAAGGATAAAATTTTTAAACTTACTTTTTAATACTACATAACTCAGGGTATGTCCACGTGTCGATCAGAGAGAAATGAGGAGATAAGGCAGAGAGATAGAAAAGCGGTCGGGGTAGCCACCGGTAAGTGTTATGCTTTTAGTGACTCAGCTTATAGTATAATCACGACCAAATTAAACTCTACGGCAATTGAGGTTTGTGTCCGCGAACACTGGCTTGGTAATCTGGATTCGTACTTGTGCGGCTACTTACACTTGAATTAGTTAAAATAAAATGGCTTACAGTGTTAACATTAAAACTACACTACATGCTGGCAAGTACTGTCGTGTTCCACCATCTTATAGTCTAATTCTAAGTTTTTAGGAGCATCCATGAAACATATATAATAATGGAATATGATATGGAAATACTTTCGACAAACGGGAAACTTTTTCAATCTCTGGCTTAATAAACAAATGCAAAAAGAAAAAATTTTTCATTAAAGCAACACAAATAAAAAATTCTTTCAAAAAAATTCCATAAAAACTCTATTGCATATTTTGATCAAAAATTCCATATAAACAATTTCATGTGTAGGTTATTGGTTGCCTTGGTTGTAAATGGAATTCTAATAAAATATTTTCAACTAAAAAAGATGAAAAACAAAGCAAACATGTAAGATATAGAAGAGAAAAAAGTTAAAAACAAACTAGGAAAAAAATGTTTCTTTTTTTTTTTAATAACTTTCACTTTGAAAGCGTGTGTTTGCTGCTACAGCACACGCTTCTTCTGCACACTCTATTCTCAAAACTTACTTGTGAGCTTTGTCGGTACAAGAAGTTCAAGTGTGAATATGAACCGTGATTATTTACCTAATGGTCACCTTGACAACTTGACTTGAAATAATAATAATAACCACCCACGTATACACACACACACACACATACCCACATACACAAAAGAAACATCAATCTTGTGACTATATATATATTGTTCTTTGTTATAAATCTCAACTTGTCAAGTGTTGTAAACAAAAATACATGCATAACCCTATATAAATATCTTTTCTCCATATCTATCAACATCAAAGTCGCTATCAATTGTTGTTGTTGTTGTTTTTTCAAAATTTCAATTCAAATCCCTAAGCTAAGAATAGCATAACATAGCATAGCGCCGCATATAGAACACACGCACAAACAACCGTGTGCACCATAAGTAAGAATACAAAAGTATTGTCAGTGGCAACCGGAAGTGGAATATTTCTATTGAAGTTCACGTAAATAAAATACATACACACGTGTGCATGTGCAGTTCTCTTTGTACATTATGTATACACGTACTTATACATACATGCTATGTGTTATGAAAAGATAAAAGGAGGAGTAGCCGAAAATTGTGTATTAAACAAGCAGAGAGCAAATCATTCACAATAACATTGACAAAGGAAGAAATCAGCTGAAAACTTTTCCTCATCAACCCCAATACCTAGAGAATCCAATAAGATGAGCGAAAGAGAAAAAACACCCAGAGAGAGAGAGAGAGAGAGAGAGAGAGAGAAAAAGAGAGAAAGAGAGAGAAAGAGGGATAGTAGTAAAACGCGTGCGCTTTAAATAATGCAGAAAATGAAAAACATTTCTCGGTTTTTTTTTCTTTTCTTGCGAATATCTGTTTTTTTCAAAAATTCTGTCAAAGAACTTCGGAATGCTTTTGTTTAATAAAATTCGAGAAAAAATAATTTAATTTTCATATTTTTTTTCTTTTAAATATTTAAAAATCGTAAATATTTAAGACAATGCATATCCACTTTTCAGCCATTCCCTTAACTCACTTGCCAGCATTCATCTAAAGCAAGGCAAAGAGGCAATAGAAAATATGGAAAAAGCTCTTTATTTATCGTTTAGAAATAACATTATTTTTTATGTTGGCATTTAATTTAAAATTAAATTAAAATACGATGTCATGGTTATTCCGGTATGCATATAAAAATCTGTTCATCCAAAGCCAAAGGAGACGAGTGTTGGCGAGAATGAGTTTTAAGATAAAATTCCATTGCTTTGGGGTTGAGGCGAACATTACGTATGCGTATTTGAAGCTTGCAAGGTTCGTGCACATCAGTGAAAATGAAAGGATAAGAAGAAAAAAAAACTTTTCGAAAATAAATAAAAATTTTAAGTTGAATTTGTAAAAAATCACCGATATTTACATTATTTTGAATAAAATATTTGGAGATTGATTTAAGCAAGCAGCATGGAAAGGAATATGTTTTTCAACCACTTGAAGATTAGTCATAATTTAAAAAAAGATTGAAAATCTCAACTGTATTTAAACAAAACCGAAGAACAAAAATCTATAGAAAATAGTTATTTTGAAAACTTAGGGGAACGGTCTCATTAAATTCGTTAATTACTGTTAATTATCACATTACTCAATAAGTACCCAGTATAACTAAAGAAAAGTACATTGTTTTTAGTTATTCAACATAATCTCCTTTAAGAGCGATGCAATCATTCCAACGCTCCTCTAACTTTTTGATGTGTTTCTTGTAGAATGATTTGTCTTTGACCTCAAAATAGACGTCAATTTTGTTCACCAGTTCGTTTGAGCCAAATTTCTTTCACTCTAGCATCTTTTTTGTATTATCTAAAAGTTAGCTGTCGCCGGAGGCCAGGTCTAGGGAGTGGAGAAGCAATTGAAAGTGTAGCTTTAACCACCGTTTTCATCGACTTGTGCATCGACTGAGGCATTATCTTGGAGAAACACCACCTTCTTCTTTTGCAATAATGTCATATAATGTCCGCTTTTGATCCTCTGTCCTCGTCTGAGATAGTCGATGAATATTGTACCACGCGTATCTTAAAATATGGACGCCATAAACTTCCTAACCGAATTATGGGTTTTTGTCGCTCCGGATGTCATTTGCCGCCATCTTTTTGGTTCAACTGTGTAATAATGGATTCATGTTTCATCCATTGTCGATCGAATACGTTCAAACAGCACTTTGCATCGTCGAAACGTTATTCTTTTTGTTCTGAAGTGAGTAAAATGTGCATCCATTTGGAACAAATCTTTCCCACCTCTCTTTCTCTTATCGTCTGATATCTTTAAAGTATCGCTTATCGCACGAAACTTCGTCTTTCGGTTTTTTAAAACTATTTTGTACACCTTTTTATATCTTCCGTAAGTACCGATTTTCGGCAACCATCTGTGTTTGTACGACCGCGCTTGAAGTCAGTATACCAGTCAATAAGAGTTGATGTCCCTGGTGCAGAGCTTGCACGACTCTTGTCAAGCCACTGTTTTATTTCAACAGTATTTTTCCCTGTTAAAAAAGAATTTCTCGTCAACACACAAAATTGATTTTCATCAAATATTTTGAAACTTACTAAACTGGATTGAGTGAAACCAATGTACACGCATAAACTAATCGTCGAAACATCGTGAAGTTTTGACACGTATCGTTTAAATCAGTACTATGTAGAATTGATATGGTCTATGAATAGCCTTGCTATATATTTATCACACCAAAAACTCGTGAAGTCAGGTGTTACTGAAATTAAAGTATTCCGAACCCATATTCTGTAGAATTGAAGATTCTAGCATTTCGACGACGTCTGCTAGATTGAGATCATGGAATCAAAGCGAGTGCAGTTATTTTCTACAATTTCTCCCCATTAGCGACTTGCAGCCCTCTCTGATATCAAATAAATGTTTTCTAAATGGTAGGCTTTCGGGAGCGTTCTCATGCTTAAGAAGAAAAACACATACACTGATATAAAAGTTTTTTCCATATTATATGTATTATTATTATTGCTTTCATTGCAAATATTCACTTAGATAAGACAACAAAAAGTTTTTACATTTCGCCTAAATATAAGCAAAGAAATTTATCTTTATTATTGCCTGAAGATAAACATTATGTGTATACCGTAAAACTTTGGTTTAATGCAATTATTAACGATAATTTTAAGTAAAGCAACAGGAAAAGTATTGCCAGTTATAGACTATTCTGTGACTAAGAAAAAAGCAAATGAATAAATAAATGAATAAATGAATAGAAGTGCTACACCAGAAGTGCTGGCGTATTCAGAGTAAATTTGCGGAAAATAAAAAGGAAAGAGTTTGAAATATCATGAGAAGGCGAGTTTATAAATTTTCTTACAGCAAGCGGCATTAAATGCTTAATAAATGGAAAATAGGATCTTTAATATGCCGCCGACATATTATGAATTTTGGTTCGCTGATAAATGCATTGTGTCTCAAGTGCTTGACGCAAAAAATAAAAATATGTCTCTGCTGATTTATTAACTTAGTATTAACGTGTATAGTTTACGACATCTCTGTTATCTTTCCAGTTCCAGATTATCCATTTTCAAGATACTGTTACCATTTTATTATAATCAATACTTTTCAAGAGCGCTTCTATTTCATTCTTAAAAAATAAAATTTTTCTCTTCAGACTAATCATGTTTATTTCTGCTACATATATATGCATCAGTAAGATAGACCTGTATTAGTTGAGTCTCATCGCTTCTAATGCACGGAAAAGTGTAACGAAGGCCTCGCAATGCAGTATATTATTAAGCGACAAGTTTAAGTACATATCATAAATTATGAAAGCCTTACAATGCTCTAATTGAATTAGTGTTTGACATTAAGCCATTATGTGGGGGATTTTTAAAATTCTTTAAATACTGCTTTTATTAAAAAAAATATATAAGAGCGTTCATATGATTTGAAAAATCGTTTAACTGAGTTGATAAAAATTTTTAAACAAAACCATTATGCTTTTCATGCTTGAAAGTAAATGTCAGGGGAAAAATAATATCACTGCTGTTATGTTGCTCAAACTAAGTTAACTTTAACGATTAGAGAGATTACAATCTCGGTACATGAAATCGGTTAATTAAAATGGTACCAAACGTATATGTGAACGGTTGACATTTCTTCTTTATACTACGAACTGAGCAATAGCACGAATATTGCTGAAGTATGTAATTAAAAAATTCATAGTTCAGAAACCTTCATGTTGAGATTGCGGTCGTAAAAAAAAAAATGTTTAGATTATACCTTGTTTCGTCATTCAATCGCGCTAAAGCTTGTACAAAACATCAAAAATCAAGTATAACGCCTCTCATCAAGAGGTATCATTTTAGAATTCATGCCATTTTTGAACCGTCAACATATATAATAACCAGAATATCTTCATTCGCGTTGCATTTGCTAAGAAGATGCTTGGAATGCATGAAGTAAAACATTTTTTAAACGAAGTTATCCCGAGTGATGAAGCTCATTTGGATTTTTTTGGGTACGTAAACTAGGGAATCTGTCGCGTCTAAACCCGCGACAACCCCTGGAGAAATGATCGAATTGAAGCTATACTCTTTCGATGATGCTGCTGGCTTGACAGTGAATAGATGGAAAGAAAAAGAAATGCTTTAGTGCTTAAAACTAAAAATTAAATTTAAAATCAGATTTATAATGGTATTCTTATAAATTTTGAATAGAAACCTAAGACTTCGAGAATATTTTCTTAGTTACACCCAGATCCTGTTTGCGGTGACTAAGAGAATGTAAAAACTTGAAGAAACAACAAAAATTCCTGCACTGGTGTAAAAGCAGGCAAGATAATTGTATTCAGCTGTGTTCGAGTCATGTATATTCGCCATCATTACCTCAAAAAATTATTAAAAGAAAAGAATTAAATTTCGCTTACCTACAATATTTCAAGGGCGTGGTTGATTTTTGGGTAGTTGTAGGTTTTTATAGTAGTGCCGATTGTGTATTTTATGAGTAACAGGCGAAAGGCAGCCGTGTTGTTAATTCGTTGCATGGAAAAACTTTCAATGCCTTGTGCCAAATTTACAGCTGATATATTGATTATTGGAAATCATGCCAGAGCGGCACAAACGTAAACAGACTGACTGGTGAATAGATTAGGTATGCAAACATCGATTTAAAATAATCAAAAATATTTATATGGCTTTCCACTGGGTGTTGCAAATATTTCGACACAACGAATACACCGCCATCCCTTAGTGGTTATACATAGTGCTGTCTACGAAGCTTCTTACTATATTAGAAGAAAAGTGCATGCCACGGCGACTTGTCCAATAATATATATTGTTACTAAGTAAAATCCACAGGCGAACAAAACATTTGCTCGCCCTTTCCTTTGCCCATTTGGAATAGCAAGCTTCTGCCAAAGATGAGTGGGATATGTTAATTCTTGCGATCGCAAGAGTGTTTACCATAGAAAGATATTAAGAGAGACAGACATCAGTATTTCATACTGTGATCAAGAGTGTATGTAAGGTTTATAGGGTTATAAAGATGCTTTCTAGGTATTGCACAGAAGTGTTGTTGTTCTATTTACATTGTGCTGTACGATTTGGTTAATTTGGCCCTTTTGTGTGTGAGGATTTCTAATTACATTTTTAAATTTTGAAACGGTATCGGTTGCGATTGGAAGACTGTTTATCGCAGGCATTACATAGGCAAGCAAGGAAACTGGCAATCGATTAGAAATTTGATGGTAATCAAGAACATTTACGCTGTAGAGGCTTTCTAAAGTTTTCTTAAATAAATGAACGCACCCTTGGCCTCTTGGTGATGAGTATTAAACCTTCTCTATTAATTCAAAACAAAATTCTTTGAAAAAATATTGATAAGGACTCTATCAAACTTGCTTGATATAAACTCACAATTAAACACTGAACAATTTACTTATATATACCAAAGGTAGGGACGTAACCAGGTGAATGTAATTGTCTTAGTTGTTTTCAATTTAAAATTCTTTGCTTCTTTCTTTCTTACGGTTAGTGGACATTGAAGTATATCGATAGAGAAATGTTGCAGTCGGAAAAGCAAAAGTCACCAGCAGTAGCAGCAACAGTAGTAATATTCTTTGAATGAACAATAAAACAAACGACAGTGTAAGCGTCGTATTTGGCTTTCGTCGTAAAGTAGGATTTAAAGGATAACATAAAATAAATCGACGACAGAATAAAAGGCTTTGTTGCTCACTGTATATGTGATATTATTGTATAAAACATAATAAACACTACGTGCTTATGCCAACACACGACATAGGGATTTTATGTGCTTCTGCAGTATGTTCGAATGTGAGAAACACAATGTAAAGCCAAATGGGCTAAAATCACATAAAAATGGTTGATAAAATGAAAAGATATTGGCCAAAAAGCGATTTTCATAAACCACTCAATGCATACTTAGGCAGCAAAGAAAAACGAAAAAGCTTATTGTTACCGCTGCTACTGTTGCTTGAATGCCAATGGCTGACGATGGTTGGTTTATTGGCAATATCCAGCATTTATGGACATTTACGTAAAGAACGAAGAAGAGGAAACAAAAAAAAAAAAAAGAAAACCAAATCAGTTTAGAAAGCCAAACGGGTCCATTATGAAATGATTTCATTTTGTGAGTGATTTTCATGAACTTTTCTCTTTTGATGATACGAATGGATAAGTGAATAGTGAAGAGTACAGGAACGAGAAGGAAAAATCTACAACTGGGTTGTTATGAAAACAAAATTGATTTTTGATTGGTTATAAAATGATTGTGTCATCAAGTCAAAGAGTGGCAATAAGAGAAACCAAAAAATATTACCTTACCTGATACAAACAGTTATTATTACACTTTACGAAAAATCATTCGACTGACAACGCAACGAGAAAATTTAAATAAATGTTTTTAATAAAGTTTGCTTTTCCCTATTCAGAGATGACAATCGACTGAAATAAAAAAGAAAAGAATTTGCATATAGTATGCACTGTAAAACAAAAATAATAACTAATAAAATTTTAATGAAAATTTTCAATGGTCGTTGTTTATGGCTTTTGCCTTGCATGTCTGCGTACGTATATACATACATTACGTGGCGAGCAATTGAAAAAGTCAATAACTTAATGGAATTGATATGTAATGCATTTGTTGTTGGTTACACGATTCTACACAATATCCATTGCAACAATACTGACAGGTGTTTAATAATCATATTGCTCTCAATTTCCAATATAATGCGACATTAGTGTCATTTTTATAAACATTTTCTATACTACCTTCCACCGCCCTTTTCCCTTAATTCGTGCATCTTTCCCCCCGCCAAGCTTATAGATATTACTTGTTAAGTTTTCTTTTTTTTTTTTTTTTGCAGACCAAGAATCATTAATTTCATAACTAACTAACCACAAATCAAACGGCAATGTTATGCTTATAAAGTCACTTTCACCCTTGAGAAGAGAAAAATCAGTAGCGCAGCTCAGAAGAGAAAAGCAAGCATAAGCTACTCATTGTAATTTATTCGTTAGAGTTCAAGTAAGAAAATTATATACAGCGGGGCCGAATCTCGAATATTTACCGCTCCATGGTTTTGTTTCCAGCGTACACAAACTTCCCATGTTTCTATCAAATTGGATATCTTCATTTTGACGACCGGGGCATTGTCAAGAACATCTACCACCCAGTCACACTGACGGGCAGACATAGTTTAGCCGATTCAGAATTTCACGCTGATCAAAAAAATATATACTTTATGGGATCTCTGAAGCTGCCTTTTGGATGTTGCACACATTATTATTATTCTCGTCCTTGGGTATAAAGAAATAATATAATAGTTTCCATGTTCAGCCCCGTTTTGAAGGCGCTACTGCTTGCCATACATTTACAACAAATTGTGTGTAGTTTTTATTCTCATCGTTGACTATAGTATTCTGATCCCTTCTGCAACTTTCAGAAATATGCCTCAAAGAGACTCCCTAAGCCAATCTATATGCCAGTCCTACCAAAGTGAATCTTTCTGCCAGCCCTTGCATTTTTTGAATTCTGACGCTCATAGAAGTGATCGTAATTTTCCCACACTTTTTGCGGCATTCGGAAGTTTAAATAGATGCCCCTATAAGCTAGACATGAAAAGCTTTCACAAGCAGCTCAACCGGATCGATCTGCCCAAATTTATACGCCTATAAGTTCTTTTATTCTTCGAGTTCTCACGATGGTAAAAACGACGTCAGCCGTCATTTATTATCTGAATGTTGCTTTCAAATCGATTTCGAGTGGACATAATTCGGCTACAAATGCCTCTATAAACAAAAACGGAAGCTAAATCCAAGTTTTCAAATTACTTGCGTACGTAAAGCAGACTGGTAATGGGCTATCAATTTGAAGTTGCTACGATCTGCTAACTCTGTCAAATGTAAGCATTTCATTGTCACGCTCAAAATAAAAAACAGATGACGCGTAACCAAAGGTCGTCGAAAGCCGAATATAATTTTGTAGGATATTCTTTATCTTTTTTTTTCATAGCAACCAACTCGTTCCTTTTTATGCCTTATTTACCCTCTGTTTTATATTAAAGAATTGAACAGATTTTCTCTCCTTTGTTTTTGTTTGATATTAAATGTAACTTTTGACACCACATACCCAGACAATTATTCTTATGGGAAATGCTAAAGGGTGGAGAAAATCTTTGGCTTACGCAAGTACAAAATAATAGAAAATTTCTAGTGGAAATGGGATTTGAGTTACCACCATTTATCACAGTACTACCTGACTATTGGAAAGGTTTAAATATTTTGCTAAAAAAATTATCGATTAACTTTAAGTTTCATTAATTTTAAGTAGGTTAGAGTCGATTATTGAAAGCTTCTTAAAGAAATTTTCTCCTTTTCAGAATCGGGTAACCAACACTTAATAAAAGTCAGCAGCTGTTATCAAGAATTTTTTTTATTGTCTATGAAGCTTGAAATTGTTTTTTATTGTCTATGAAGTTGAAAGCAAGCCGTTAAGTCTTTCGTAACTGCGAAGTACACAGAATTTTCAAAAGCTTTCGATCCTGACCCAATTTTTATCTGCACAACATACAGTTGACCTTTAGAAACTTGGTAAACTTTGGTTGAAATAGTTATTATGCCAGTATTTTGATTCCATAACTCTAGTAATTTATCTAAAAAATAACCTTCGACTCATTTTTTATGGCACCTTAAATGCCCTCTTGAACAGTGAATGTTTATTTTTTAAAGCATACCGTGACGGTTGGTTTTTCACCTAAACTTTCAGCTTAACAGTCGAATCAGAAATTTATTGCTGCCATTTTCAAATCTTTTGCTTTATAAGGGGGAGGTTAGCCAAGCTTCGAACTCGCAAATGGTAATAAACGATCGTGAAAATCCTGTGTGATCACTTTATAACTAAAAGAGCACCTTTTATCATCAGGTTGAATCTTAATTTGCACTTTAGTTGGCAGATGAAAGTAAATTCATCCCCACTATTTTTGATTTCCGTTCAACATAGCTTAGTAGGCTGTCAAAGAATTTATGTATAATAATAGGTTGTCCATGGTACATAAGTAATGCATAGATTCGCAAGGACATACATATCCCGGCCATAGCAGACGTAATAAAAGAAAGTATCACTAGACATGTTATTAAAATCCTCAACCATTCGCTAAACAGAAGAAATTTCGTGTTTAAAACGCATAGTCACCGCCGGTTTAATAAATAGAAAATTGAACTCAACTGAAGTGATCTGCACTGGCAGGCATCGATAGGTTTAATGCATAATAGAACTACTTATTACTCGCTGCAAATTTTATCGATAGGAAGACTCGGAAAGGAATGAATATTCTAAATAAAAATAAATTTATTTTTCTTGATTTGAAATGTTGTTTTGGCTAAAACAAGTAAAATCACTGGGACAGTGTCCACTATTAGATACCTTACATTATTTCGCTTAATACAGCCATTCATATAACGACCTTTCAGATTGAAGTGTAATATGAGAAGTGATCGAAAAAGTGATTCGATTTAAACCATTTTGAATAGGGCTCGTGCCGGTGTACCGAATTTCATCAAGGTATCTTAAAGTTGTGACCCGTAGGTTGAACACCAGAAAACGAAATGTACAGGACAGAAAGTGATTCCGAACCGATCTGTATAATAAAAGGAATTCTATCTCCAGGCTTTCTGGGTGTTGCATACGTACGCACAAACTTAATATAACTTTGTATCACAAGTGCTGTAATGTATAATGATTAGTTTAATTTATTACATACTTTAGTAATCGATCAAAATATCAATTCTTGGCTATTAAAAATTTTCTAAACTGTGCCATTTCTAAAATTAGTTGTCCTCCGCGAACCGTGAGCCCGTCCCTGATAACGTTCGGTTTTCTAGTAAACGCCTGTTTCAGTGTTTTTTTCTGAACGAAGGCACGATACTCAGTCCCAAAACAAATGCCAATAAAAGTCGCTATACAAAACTTTTATGTATGAGAAGAAAGATTTGACAGTCCTTTAGTGTAATATTGGTCATTTTGCAATATGAGTCGTTCAACAACACTTGTGTTGTGAATGAAAACTTTGATCCAAATCTCAAGCAGAAGATTTTTTTATTTACATCTACTTTCGAAACCACAAAATGGATAATTCAATATACATGGTACGATGTGCCATGGTTTCTTATTCTGCAAAATTGTACAAACACACGATTTCATATGTACATGGCAAGTCAAATGCGGTGCACGATCGATATGTCGAGTGCATCTTCAATCATGCAATCAACTATTGGACATTAGCTAATATGAAACGATTCAGAGTAACTTCCTTTCTGTTAATCGTCATGATAGGCCACAATCAATCTCGGGTTTAGAAACGTAATGCAACACTTTGCTGAAGAGAAGCAAAAAACAATGGAGACAGCCAGCATTCGACAATAATTTTTGGTAAAGTAACTTTGCATGTAATGTTGACGATAATCCCACGGGTATTTATCACCACCAATACGCACATTATATGTTATGCTTATAATGGTCGTCTCTTTAGTCAGCTGCCTGTCTATAGTTGCGACTGTGTCTCTATGTGCTGCATCTATCTCCATGTACATACATATACATAGAGATAACTGTCTGCAAGTGAACAGTTAACTTTTTCTTCTTTATTTTTGGGTAATAGTGCATTAACTGAACAAAGTTTATAATAAACTGAAAAGGAAAGGACAAACAGAAAAAGAAAGAAAACTCATAACAAAATAATAAATTTTAAGGATTGTGTGTGCGTGTTTGAAATTTTTCTTATATCTGCATGACCTTGACTAGTTCATAAAACATTATTAAACGTGTTTGTTGCTTTTTTTCTCTCTTTCTGAACTTTAATTGACATTGATTTTGTTTCGCGTTCTTTTAGTCTTTCCAAACTAAAGGAAAAAAAAGACAACATTGTAATGAAGCGTTTTCCCAAAGTTATGAAAAATCGATTTTTATGCTTTAAACGTGCTTTGCATGCCTACTTTTAGGTGTGCTTGATGATGGATAGCAGCAGAAATTATTGCCTATTTCCGGGGCATTATCGACCATTAAATGGTTACGATATATTACGTGTGCATATGCAATGCTATATGAGGCGAGAAAGCATAAACACGCGCTAAAATGTCGGTTAACGAAAACAACGAAGAAAACACTTAGATGCCTTGATAGCGGGGTGTGCGCCCAATTATGTTTAATTTTTTATTTAATGCTTGCAGACAACTGTTAGCATTGTTGCTGTAATATTGCGATAATATGGGGAAAAGAAAAAACAAATTACATGTTAATGCCGTAAAAAAAATATTTTGACTGTAAAATTACGTTACGCCCTTATGAATAAATAACGTGAATGTGATGAACAGACTACGTGAAAAAAAAAATAGAAAAAATAACAACATAAGAGATAGCAAAACAAAAATAAAAAAAAAAATGAAAAAAGTTAACAAGACATGAAAAGGCAATCAGTAGGTTGCATGAATAATGACTTTGACAATGATTTATAAATGTGTTTACTTGAGAGAAAAAATGGATCAAAAAGCAAAAATGAGGACAGTTGCTTGCTTCCATGGACGTTTGTCAGATCATAAGCATCAACAAAAAATAAATGGAGAAAATTGAAATAAAATTTGAGTTTTCTCTATTAAACATATGTTACGCTTTTTACTACACATGATCGCCTTAGTGTAGGAAAAAAAAATGAAGCTATTTTCGAAAACTCTTTCACATAATTGATGAAAATTAACATTTTTTTCATTGAGTAACGCTGAAGTTATTTAAGTTATTGAAAAATGTAGGAAACGATAGTTTAGGTGAGAATTGAATTGGAATATGTGTCTAATATATTTTCGGAAAACCGTCAAGACCACTTTATTCATTCATTATTGTTATACAAACCGGGCTAAGCTAAAACCACCCAACCTTTTCATAAGGGCGTCCCAGTTATTTCTCTAGTTGTTTCACTTTGCAATTTATAAGTACACGTTTAAGCAAAATTTGCGTAGTCTTTGCAATTTTTTTTGAATTACGGCTTCCTGTGTTAGCAAAAATTTCTTGTTTTTACAATCGCCCCGCTTGTTTACCTTCTTGGAGAACTGGTGTCACGCAGTTATTAAGCCCGACATAAGTTCAGCACCTAAGCCGAACAGATAAGTACAATAATGACAATCGTAAATCGTTTGAGTACAAGAACTGCTTTCGGTTGCAGGTAAGAAAACGGGGTATTTGATCGAACCTATGAAACGAAGCCTCACATTAAGCGTAGTAATATTCTCAAAATTAAACCATTTTTTTGAGTGATGACGGTTGTATCGCCACTGGATCGTATTTTTTCTTTTTTCAAAATGAAAGGTTTGGCCATCATACACGTTGACCTTTACCCAACGTATTGATAGGCCATCTGGTAGACAGCTTAATATCAGTGAATTTTTACAGTATAAAGTTTTAATGAGACCAAGCCACATACTACACACCTGGTCAAAAAATCGAGATAATGAAAGCGGAATTGGATGAGGTGCGCGCTTAGAAAAATACAAAGAAATTTCGTTTGCAAATAATGAAGCACAGCCACCACGACGCTCCTCGAGAGACGGTACGCAGAGGTCCGCCAATCCATTACTCCCACGCAGAGCATGCGAGTTATCGACTTAGGTGTCCTGACTCCCGAGGTCTCCATAGTTCGGGTGACAGTGCTTTTGGTTGTCGCCGGTACGTAATACTTAGCCACTCTTGAAATCGTATTATTCATAGATCCTATTTCAATGTCTAAGGAGAAGTATAGACCCACGAATTCCAGATTCCCAATCACACCACTACTTTTCTAGTCTCCTCAATAGCTTACAGATCTATGATAAGCCTCTGGCTTCCATAGTATTTGATTATGAGATGAAGAATTTCGCAATCAGATGACCTCCGCTACTCTCGATTTCTTCATGTGGAGTTTCCAATGTCGCACAGCGACATACACTGAATACAGCGGAAAGAATATTGCATTGCACTTCAACGCTACTAATGTTTCCTGGATAGGTTTTGCGATACGAGGCAGCTCATGATCTTGGCTCCTTTTCACCTTTCTTACACCCACACCTGCCTTGTACATAACTTATCAGTGAGCACTAGCGAAATAACTACATTTGTCAACTTTTCCGTGTATCAAAGTGATTTCTTAGATTTAAAACTATTTCTTGAATGCTATTTTTTAATTAAGGAAAATGTTTAACAAATATTTACGCATTTAACGGACGAAATGAAATATTTAAGCCTTTCAACGAGAAATATTTGTCTATGTAAGCAATCGATAAAGTGTATTAACAGATCTATGAAAAAAGGAAAATATAATATAAATTATCGTACAAAAAAAAAAAACTCCTAATTATCGAAAGTCTTTGTGGCAATTAAGTTATAGTAAGTAAACCAGCTTTTTCTTCGAATCGATATGAACAGTACTTTTGGCAATGACCAGATATGCAATCCAAAACAAAAGTCAACTTTATTTTTCCAACAAATATATTTCCTCATTGTCGGCTTGAAACACAAAATTCACGCACTCATCAAAAAACCTTTTATTTACCTGAAAATGTGCGACCTAACCTGTATAATCTTTTGATTTTAAAGTAGGCAAAGGTTTTTTCCAATACTCCAAAGCCGGAAGAAAAAACGTCTTTCCTTACTACTCGTCTACAGCCATGTAGCTGTCACACAATAACTTTTACGGAATGTCAACTGACAAGTTTGTTGGCATCCACAAGTTTTTATTTTTAGCCGAGAAATTAGTGTTAACTCTTTGAAGACAGACACTTGCACATATATATGTATTGCGAAAATCTTAAAATTTTAAATTTGATTGAAAGTGTTAAGTATGAGTAAATCTCAGTTATTGAATACCAGAATATAGAGGTTTAGTTTAGTCACGTTTGCTGACTTACGCTACTATTGTAGTACTACTACTACTACTACTACTACTACTAGTACTGCTGCATGTTCAATGCATGTACATGCTGTTACAAGAACATGAATTGTCTGTGGTTGAGCGGCCATTAACATGAAACATGTAACAACATGTATTAACAAGACATAGTTTTAGAAAGTAGAACGAGTACATAGAAGATTGGGTTTTATATGACTACGTAAGCATATGCAAATAAATGAATTGTATGTAAATACACTTGTCATAATTGATCTTGATTAAATTCATGTAAAACATGAAGAGAAAATGGATGGAGTTGAAAAATTTAATTGGAATGTTTTGTTTTGTATTGTTTTACGAAGGTGTGGTTTCAAAATCGTCGAGCCAAATGGAAGAAACGCAAGAAGACTACTAATGTCTTTCGTACGCCCGGAGCTTTACTGCCCTCTCACGGTTTACCGCCATTCGGAGCAAATATCACGAATATCGCTATGGGTGAAAGTTTATGTGGGACCGGTATGTTCGGCGGTGATCGCTGGAGTGTTGGCGTTAATCCCATGACAGCCGGTAAGTATACGACTCATAGTTTATAAAGATAAATTGCATGTCATATATATATACGGTGTCATTAGTACTCAAAATTTTCTTTCTTTTTCTCTTCTCAATAATCTGTTCTCTTAACATTATTAACATTTTTAATTATGAACAAAGGTTTTGGTCAATTAAATCAATCTTCTACGCTTTCATCTTCATTAAATAGTGGTTTAAATTCTGGTATAAATTTAGGTTCCGCCATGGGTGCTGGTAGTTATCAACATTATGGATTAAATGCGTTAGGTATGTTTTTTACTTTATACAAATAACTCACATTAATAAGGCTGCAATTGCAGAGCTTAAGATAAAAATAATAATAATAATAACAACAACAACATAATCTTGTGCGTAACGTTCTATCTTTAGGAGATTCCATGATGTACCAGCATAACGTTGGGGGCGGTGGAGTGGGTTGTGTAGGAAATGGCTCACCTACTGCTACTACACCGCCAAATATAAATTCTTGTTCTTCAGTGACACCGCCACTGTCCAACCAACCGAATACTAGTCAAAATGAAATGAATGGTGAAATGGTAAGCTTAGCTAAGACAACACGCACACATACACAATTGCGGCGATACATATCTCCACATAATTTAAACGTCACAATAGATAAGGGTAAATATATTAATTCCTGTACTTTCCGATAGAGCGCTCAACCCCATCATCAGCAACAACCACCGCCGCCTCAAAATAACCCTCAACAACAACAAAGTCACCAGCATGAAACGAAATATCATCATCAAACTCAACAACAACAACAGCAGCAACAGCAAACATCACAACAACAACAACAACAACAACAGCAACAACATCACACAGATACTAGTACTGACGGTAATATTAATAATCAAGTATCTGCCGGTCATCAACAATTGTTACCGCACTGTCATCAATCGATGCAATCGCCAACAGATGGCTCTAATGAAGATGATGTCTGGCGTGGCCATAGTATTGCAGCTTTGAGGAGAAGAGCTTCCGAATTGAATGCCACTGCCTCTATACCGTCGTACTTACATCATGCCGCAGCCGCTCATAATAGTTATGAACATCATAACTCGGTCTACTGAAATTTATTGAAAAGCTTTGAGAGCTTTTCCGACTACGGGTTTCCGAACCATGACTTTTAAAAAAAGAAAGCAAACAGAAAAACAAAAGTCTCACGATTAATTATACCCGAATGAATTATAAATATAGAAAAAGCCACCGGGGCTTGAAAAATAGCAGATAAAAGCTCTATAGATAACTAGTGAAATACTTTGAAAGATTTGTTTTTACTACAATTGTTCTCAACTAATCCATAATCCATAAAATACAATGAATTTGGTTAGTGTTCCTGTGTAAAAGCTTTTAAAGACTATTCCTTATTTTCCTCTAGTGCAATATTTTTATTTTTAATTTTATATAAAAATTTTACAATTAGTAAGTGCTGGAAAATGTTAACCAACCAGAAAGGTTACATGGCAGAGGGAAAGAGTATATAATGAATTTTAATAGGTTATGGGCGCAGTAGGAAGTTATTTGTGCAAATGATGTATCACCACAATTCAATTGATTGGACAGTCCATGGTAAATACCGTTAATATAAAAAATGGATTTATTGTCGCAAGGTTAACGAGAAATAAACTTTGAACAACGGTTCAAATTGATTGATTTCTTGAAGGAATCATATTCGTTTCAAGAACTGAAACGAATTGATTTGTGTCGATTGTGTTCAATTCTTGAAACGAATATGGTTAGTGATAAAATATATGCCCTGAGAAAAAGTTGAGATGAATATAATTAGCGGTGAAACGTATACGTAGAGTAGTTCGCAATTTATACATCAATGTCTTAACTCTTAACCTTACTGGATAAAGGAAATGAGATGACAATGGACTTACTGACCGCTTTCGTCACGAACTACGTGCTGCTTAGGATGTCTTCGATGGTTTAGATCCTGTTTTCCTATCTAACAAATGAAAGCCTTCCGGTTCGTTCGATTCGTAACTAACGAATGAAAGTTGTCCGGTCCGTTTAGTTTCTAGAACGGCTGTAAATAAAAAAGGATCAATTATTATGGCTATAGTTCCAACCGTTCATTCATAGCCTTTCAAGGAAAAAAAAAATAAAAGATGGAAAATGGTCATTCAAGCTCTAACTAATCATTATAATTAACAGGAAGAAGAATGGAAAACAAGCGCTTTTAGTAATAATTGACTAATGAGAAATATCAAGACTATCTAGCGAACACTGAAATTAACCGAGCAGTACGAGTTAGAATATAGACGGTGTTTTGTGACAAAGCGGTAGACTGTTGTGACAGCTACAATGTCGGATATACCATCTGGCATATCATACACGAACTCATATAAAGACAGCACCAACGTTAACAAAATTTCAAGATAATAAACGTACACATCTACGACACAAACAATTCAGTTCATGTTTCATAGTTTAACAAGAAAAACCATAATAGCTGGCCATGCCCAATATCTCTTCGCTTAACGCGTAACCGACCAGCCGATCAGTCAGTAATGTGTTAACATAGTTGTTAATAAGACTTTGTACTTTCTTACATGACCTCTTCTCAAAATAAGGCGTTATATGGGATATGGGATACTTTTTAACTCTCCCCGGGTTAGTTCCTCCAATTTGTGTATTAGATTAAGTGAGAATCCTATTAATTGGATGAACGCTACGCCACACGTTGGGGTAATTCTGGACAAAAACCTTAACTTTGACATACACTAGGACGGTCTTTGCTAGAATTTGTCTCTCACTACGAAAATTATAGTCTGAATCTGCAGTTGCCAGTTGCAATTAGATATACAATAGCGCACGGTCTTCTTATGTCGCATGTTAATTAATACGGTGAAGTGATCTGGGGCTACCTGTCTTATAAGTTGGTTGGACGGACGTAAACTAATGGTCAGTGGCGTTACGTTTTGTCTATAATGTAATATCGTGTAACCCTAAAAATCTTTGTTTTCAAATCAATGCCGTTTTCTAAATTCGTACCTCTGTGACAGACATCTGCGTCACATTTCAAATCATAATTGTCATTAGCGTTTCAGATGCGTTTGGTTTTTTTTGTAAGGCACAAAAACTGTTTTTTCCGATATTTACGATGAGTGATTTTGTTGAAAACAAAGTTACGTTAAATATTGTTTGCAATCTTCCATACAAGATAAAAATTTCTGGATTCATAAAGAAGTCCACCTTGCTTTCGCACACAGTAGCAAGACTCAGCCGAGTTCGAAACCTTCTGCATCGACATCGCTATATCTAACTCTCTTTGGAGAGCATTCATATTTTGTTCGTTTATCTCAATACTAGAATACGTTGTCACCTCATTCTTGACCACCTGAAGCTCTAAACAAATAAATTGTAGATTGAACACACACACAACCCGTTCTGGGTCCTGTACACATCCCAACAAACATAAAATCCCGTTTACCACAAGTGGCGTAGGGTAAAAAAATTAACATAATGGACCCACATACTAGTACATAAGCCAAATGACCCAAGTCAAAAATTGAAAATGTATGCAGGGTTGTGCGTTATTTTTTCTGCGCTATAAATTTAGGGTAAATATCCATTAAATCGACTTACTTGACCCGTCCGCTAACAGACTTTAATTCAGGATGAAATTTTAAAAATATTTTGGAAATAAAAACACAAGGTTTAAGACAGTTTTCATAATGAATGACATAAATAAATATTAAGTTCACACTCTGGCTTTCTCTTTATTTTTTTTTTTTATTAAATAATTTTAATTGTAAATATTTATTAGTAATTCATAATTGATAATGTAAGACAAAACAATAAGAAAAAAAAACTGATGAAAAATTTCCTAATTAAAGACTATAAATGAATTATACCATGTATACGAGAAAATGTATTCGTTACGCAGTAAGAAGTAATATGATTATAATAAAAATATATATTATTGAACAAAGAAAAAAAAAATTAAAAACGAAACTATTAGAAAAAGTAACATAAATGTTAGTTACTGAATAAATTATGAAGAGAGAAATGTAAAACAAGCAATTAAAAAAAAACTAAATGTAAAATTATATTATATTATATAAAATTATTACGAAATTTAAATGGTAAAATCATTAATTAAAGATGAACTAAAATCATTAAAAAATAAAGAGAACTAATTAAATAAAAAACGCTATTGTGAAATATTATGTATACGATTACAATGTAATTAACTGAGTTTTTAATAATTCTAATATGATTTTATCATTAAACTCTTTGAATGCGTTTTGATATTAAGCGTTATTAAGTGAAAGAATTCGTCTTTGATGTGTACATTTTGAAAGCTAGACCGACCTTTCAGACTAAGAGACATTGCAGTGCAAGGCGTTCAAGCTTAGGTAGATGTAAAATATCTTTTTTGTTTCGTGTTAATGATTTTATTTTTAATTTAATTTAATGTAATAGGTTTCTTTTGTTTAGAGTTACCTTGTTTGAAGCAATGCGTAGTTTTAGGCCATTGTCTCGTTATAAATGCAAAATAAAAAGCTACACTTTCTTTTTGACAGAATTAAATAGTCAGGATTTCCGATCATGGGGAAGGCCTAATTTACTGAAAAAGCCTCTCAAAATATTTCGTCTGCTGTAACTCAGTTCTTTCGGCCGCTGTGTGATTTATTGCTTCTTGTTCTTGATTGATGCAGTAGAAATAGTCCAGCCGTAAATTACCAGCCGTATTAAAAGTAGTTAGCTAGCACATCGAGCATGAACTGCCCGGGGACATTCCTCATAATGGTTTTAGAAAGTTGCTCCCCCTTATATATAAATAAAATTAAATGATAAATGCTTTCATATAAATTTTCTGATTTCGGGCTCCACAACACTGTTGTAAACAAAACTGAAAATGACTTTGTTTTGATGAAAATCCATATATTCGGTTATACGATTTATTCATACGGCTTAAGACTAAAGCTAAAGTTACCCGACACCTTGCCACAGTTCGTTTTATAGAACTCTTGTAAAGCTTTTAAGTTTGAGTCAAAAGTTTATCTATTTTTTTTTTTTATGTGAACAATCGCTGAGGGATGCCTCCTATATGTATAGTAGCAGTAATAATCAAAACAAAAGTAGGAAAAGAGAGCAAGAGAGGGTAAGCAGCGGCCGCGGCCTAGTGAATGTGCCCAATAAGCAAGTGTTATCACTTTACCAAGCAAGCGCTATAGCCACAATCAAGTACGGTCAAACTGCACTAAGATTTGAACACGCGAACAGCGATTTAGCAGTCGGGATTTTTATCTACTGCACAAGCGGAGCTCATACTTTATTCATTTTTTTGTTTTAGTCTTCTTTTCTCAGACCTAACCAGTCTCACTTTTCCACCCTTAGGCCACCAGTCCGAGAGGTATGGATCTAACTGGTATGCAGCCATATGCTGCCAAAAGTCTGACCTTAGACTTTTAAAACAATTAAGGTACCACGGGGGTCAGGTTGCCCAGAGGATCCCCTCTGCGAGGAATTGCATCATTCATAGTAGGTTTGCGGTTGGAAGATTTCTGCTATGATGCTGAAAGGATAGCGGAGAAATTTGGTCAAATTCTATATGACTCCGAAAACGTTGGCCAAATATTTCTTAACCACTTATTTTTAAAAATACCTGAGAAACGCTGAAACGCGTAACCCTAGTTAAAAAATCAGTAACATTGTTTTCAATGTAGAGAAAATCCCCTCAAAAATTATGTTAGAATGCCGCAATATACTGAGTTAAATATTATCAGCTCCTTTAAGGCGACATTTTTTTCTTTCACATCATTTTCTTTATCCATTTTTCCTTACGCAACTAATGATACAAAGGTATGTTAAGTTTTTTCGGATGTATGCAACACCCAAAGGAACTTTAGGCACCTTCGATTTTATTACACCGAGAATAAAAACGGTTCTGAATCGATCTAAACTTGTCTGTCCGCCTGCCGAACTCTCTTCAGCTATTTTTCAAATTGCAAATCCCAACGTTCGAGATTAATTGACGAAATTTGATACACTGACTACTATGACTTGGTAACTTTAACAGGGATAACAGATTTAACCTAAAATTCTTCTTTCTTGACGCGCGTGTCAGCTTAATTTTAAAAGTCGCCTAAGTCCGGCGTCAACTTAATAATGACAAAGGTAATGATT
Source organism: Glossina morsitans morsitans (assembly GCA_001077435.1). Taxonomy (NCBI): domain Eukaryota; kingdom Metazoa; phylum Arthropoda; class Insecta; order Diptera; family Glossinidae; genus Glossina; species Glossina morsitans. Next base: position 6,919 of record CCAG010007043.1, on the reverse strand, counting down.
TTTTTGCTTTCTATCCTTTGGCATAAACTTTCTTGAGTTTCTAGCATTAGGTTGTTTATACCAGGCACCACTTGTGGTACAAAGGCATATTAAATTTATTCGAAGGTCTACAACACCCAGAAAGTCTTGGAATATATTCACATTTTTCTACACCAATCTCTGGTCTTTCCGCCTGCCCATATTGAACACTTGTGTTGAGCCTGCAGGTCGTAATTTTCGGGATATTTTGATGAAATTTGGCACATTGACGTGATTTGTCCTAATAACGACCGCTATTTAAAATGGTTTCGGATCGGAACACTTCTTCGACAACTTTCCATATAACGCCTTATTTTGAGAAGTCATCATATGATTTACTGCGTTATTCTAACTGGAACATACTAGGCCTTTGGGACAGTATTACGGTTTTTCATAGTAAAAATATGCTCTTACACTCTGTCTTGCACAAGAATCTTAAGCGTCAGATTCTCCATAGGGTATGACAAATGCTGGCGAAATAAAGTACAAGTAAAGTTTGTATGTCCAGGTTATGCCCACCGAAGTTTGTATATCTGTTCATCAGATCTCTAATTGCTAGGCTTTGGCTTAGGCAGACTCAAGAGAAGATAATACTTCGAAATATTTCGAAATTTCGTGACTTGCCGATACAAAAAAATCATTGCAAAATTTGGTAAGATTTGTTTGTAGATTTTCTCAGTGGATGGGGTATTTTAATGATTAAAAGGTAAGAGTTATGAAAAAGTAAAAATAATAATAAAAAGGCTTTTATATGGTTTTCGTACATGTTACACCTGACACACTGCTGTAAAAGGGAATTATTAAAAAGGGCAAAGGGGCAAAAAATCCACGCGTAACAAATGTCTTCGATTTTTCCAGTATTGCTGTTATAAGGAATGAAAGTCATGTTTTGCTTAATTATTTCATTGACTTTTCTTTGCTTTTTTAGAAACTTTGTTTTTGGGCGCTAAGTGTGCAATATTCTTTGATTTACTTCTGTCCCATTTGCAAGATTTGTTCAATTTTGGATATGTTTTCTTTTCGCCTTTTTAACTTTGTTATAGTTTAATAAAAAAAAAAGAAAAACCCAGAAACAAAACTATAATTAAACCTCTCTGTATACGTTGTTTGTTGAAAAGAATAAAAATAACAATTTAACATAAAGACGAAGGAAACAATTTTGGCATAAATTTAAATAAATACATATATATTTAAATAACTGCATTAACGTATACCCAAACACATTGGCAGACGCACACAAACACACTCATCGACACACATCCACACCCATTACTGCATACTAAAAATTCTTAAGGCGATTAAAAAACAAAAGAAAACGTGTTTAATATAAATAATAAAATCCGTGACTATACTTCCTTTGCATACAAACATACAAACATATTTATTGTATAGAATTATAAATGAAAACAAAACGATAGAAAGTGAAGAGTAAAAATAAAAAAAGCAAAACTATGATAATTATGAATATTGAAAAATAGAAATGATAAGATAAATTACAATAAAATGGAGTCAAGAATTGAATTAAGAATTTTTAATTTATAACTTGAATGATAGTTAAAACAATAACAAGTAACTTGCAGACGACTGCTGGGCGAATTTCCTTTTATGAAATTTTCATCAAAATTCCATTTAAAAATAGCTAGACTCACCTAAAACCTTAGACACAGACCATTACAATGAATGAAAGCAAGCTGTCAAGTTAGTTGTTGCCTCAAACGAACACACAACACATAAGTACGAACGTATGAACACGCCTTAATTAATTTCCATATGAATACGTACGTATAAAGAAGACAATGAGAAACGAACCATTTAAAGCCAAGCAACATTTATACCTTTCTCCGCCTTCAGCAACCTGACCTCTTTACTCATCCCTTCAGAGCTATGCACGCAAAATTCTTGGCAGGATATTATTGTTGTTGATGTATTTAAAAACATTAATAACAACAACCACAACGACTTGAACATTTTATCAGACACAGCACGAAGGCAACAGCCTTTCACATAATGTACATATAACTAGAACGTAAAGAACATAACAGCAGCAGAAATGGCAAAAAAATTTCCAAACTCATAGTTTTAGTTGTGAAAAAATCACACGCTAGGATTATTCTCAGTGCTGGTCGAGCAGAAAAACAAGCTCAAGCGAAACAGCAAAAAGATATTTCTACAAAAAACATTTAAAAATTTTATTCTTCTCATAGACTTTGTATAAAAAAAAAGGAAGGAGAAAAAATTCAATTTGTTAACAATTAGTTATTTCAACGGTTTAAAAAAAAACATTTTCTCTTTTTGTTTTAAAGTTGTGTTTAATCATTCCCAATAATATATAATAAAAATGGGCAATAAAATTGTAACATTCACTGAACAACAACTGGATGACTATCAGGTAGCTTTGCTCTTTTTTCGTTTTGTTCGATCAATCGAAACAATTCTGAACGTAATTATTGACAAATAAAAAGAAAAAAACCCAACGCAATGCTTGCATAATACTTTAAAAATATAAAAACAACAAGTGCAAAAGGTTAATGGCAGCGTGTAAGTAAAAGTTGACCGCCAGCTCACATTTAATTATTTTTTTTTTTTTTTCGTTTCGCTCAGTATATTGAAAGTGGTGGAAAAATGTCGGAAAAATGTCGAATTATTGTTTAACATGACATTGTTTTACTATAATAGATTTTTTTCAATATTATTAAGCCTTTAGGTAAAAACTCTTAAAAAAGGAATTTATTTCTTTTCTTTTTCCTTGCGAATATTGCAATAATAATAATCACAATAATTGAAAATAAAGTAGATTTTCTTCCCTGGCCGGATCCGGTGCTAATTACAAAACTGAATTGCGAACTAAATCTACGAAAAATATTTTAACGTAATTCTGAGCATCCTAAGCAATTCTAATTTGCGTTTGACCGATCGCTCATAAATTATTTGCAATACGTAACGTAGAATTTTTAAAGGAAAATTCAAATTACTACTAACCTCTACGTTAATAACGACGAGCAATTTAGACGTGCCGAGATTCGTCAAGGGAACTGTCAGCGATCTGAGCGTATAGTTAGAACTACTCCAGGAACAGGTGAAGTGTACGGATTCGATTATACGCACACACGATTTGTTCCGTTTTCACGACCTGCTTTCGTAGTAAATACTATATAAGCCTAGATTTTTGTCCACAGTGAATAAACTGAATATTCTCTAGATACCACAATTTTTGTGCGGTATAATGCATATACGGCCTTTTAATATTTTTGGGATGTCAGCAATGTATTCTAAATTCATTTTCCGTTTGTCGAGAATAACTATTAAGAGGTTATTAAGAGATATTTAGTATAAGCTACTGGGGCAAAAATCAAAAGTTCGATTTCTTATTTTTGTTTGCTTAGTTTGTCTGAGCGAGAAAGTAGCAATCATACAACAACAAGAAAATCAAAATTTTTTAAGAGCTATTTGATAAAAAATGTTTTTTTATTTTTCATATACTTTTTGCCATTTCTCAAATGCTACTTCCTGATGACTTCCTTCCTTAAAGGATTGCACGTTTTTCACACGCAAAGAGATATTACGGTAAGAAGGTTATTCTTCACACGCACACATATATGCTTATCACATCCTATGTGTCATTTAAAAGTTGACGATGTCGTTTTAACGCAATCCTTTTCTCTTTCCTTCTCTTTTTCTTGTTTTTCCCGATGATACGTAGGGTACATAAACGTTTTCGTGAACTACGCCCAGACTTGGTGCCGCGACAGATGACCGAAGGTGAAGCTTCTACAGTTAGGGTGCCTCGCGATTGCATTGAGAAAATGCCTGAACTAAGAGAAAATCCTTTTCGTCGACGGATTTGTGAGGCCTTTTCACGTGACGGTCAAGGCGATCTATCGTTTGAAGATTTTCTCGATGCTTTATCGGTATTCAGTGAGCAGGCACCGCGTGATATTAAAGTATTTTATGCTTTCAAAATTTACGGTAAATTTTCAAAATTCAAAAAAAAAAACAACAAAACAAGAACATTTTCAACAAATCAGATACACAAATATCCGTGTAAACGTTTGATTGACTGTGTTCATTAATTATTGAAAAGTACGAGAAAAGCTTATAACAGAACTTGTAGCATAAGTAGCATAATGTACTCAATGTGCTCGATGACCACGTATGCATTTGTTTACATGAGATGTCTGTAATGGGAAATCACAAAATCACAAGGCATTAAGTCAATATGTTACAGACAAACCAACTGTTAAACCCATGCACTCATATCCGTATGCACATGTGTAAGATCATACATAGAGAGAAAGAGAACTGAAGTCAAAAACAAAAGTTTATAGTCGTTCTGAAATATTTTATGCAAATATTGACACAGAAGAGAAAGGCAAATGTGAAGGGAAGTTACACACAGGTGCCAGTTATCGGGAGGAAAAGAAATGAAGCTGCAAATTTTTACTGCGAGTCAGTACGGTACGACAAACATGGAGACAGAGCAACAGAGAGAGAGAGAGAGAGAGAGAGAGAGAGAGAGAGAGAGAGAGAGCGAGATAGCAGAAGGAAAAAATATTCAACTCATATGGAAACCTAAAACTCTCGACTTTTCTCTATGACAACAACGCGCATACAAACCCAAAGTAATGTATATCTGTGTAATTTATGGGCAAGAACTGCTGCGGGTTTTTTTTTTGTTTTTTCTTTTTTCGGGTATCTGGAAACGAGTGTGCATTTGGGCTTCGAATTTTTAAAGAAAAGTTAAACGTTAAAAAAAGCCAAGAAAGAAAATTACACTCGGTCATGATCGAATCTTTCATACCACCACCGTTATCCTAAAGAAAAAACTAAAAAAAAGGAAAGAATTGAACTTTCATACTCTATAACAGCAGGTGGGCGCGTCTGATTTTTTCTATTCGGAATAAAACTGGAAATTTATTTGGTGCTTGCGTTGTATTTTATGGATAACAAGGAAAGAATTCGACAACCCAACGTATTCACATTTTTTATTACATAGGACTGTGGGGTTTGCAAGCGTATCCTGGGGACGGTTCGAGTTATTTTCAAATTCTCGTGGAAGCTTGTCCGCAACCTCTTCGTTTTTGCGAACGGGACAATATATAGCACTGATATAACACACTTGGGCAGACGGATAGATGGACAGACGAATAAACGCACAAACCTAGATGCCTATATACTTTATGGAATTTTTGAAGCTTAGTTTTGCGCGTTATAAATGTATTGAAAAAGAAAATTAAATTTTATACACTACAATATTGGATGGACATGGTCAATTTTTCCCATTGTTGAACGGTTACTGCAGCATCGCTCATAGGATATACGTTCGAATTTTTGTGAGTTTAACCGTTGCAGTTTATGAGTAGTAAATTTTTTACTACTTTTTAATTTTATAGTTATTTTGAAAAATGGATGTGCTCTCAATTTACGTGGTACCGTAGGCGTGTCCTTCGGCCGATTTAGCCCACTTTCAACACATACCTGCGTTCAAGCAGTTTCAATATTTCTGCCTAATTTTACGTCTGCAGCTTCATCGAATCTTTACAACAGACATTGCACAGACGGACAGGGGGATGGATGGACATGGTTAATCCAATTTAGAATTTGTTGTTGATCAAGAATGTGTACACTCTGCGAAATCTTTGAAGCTTCTTTCTGGGCGTTGCAAACGTGTTGATAAAGTGAATATACACGTTATTCTTCGCTAATGGGTGTAAAAAGGCCAATTTCTCGACTTGAATGCCTCAAACATAAACAACAACTAGAGTAGATCCAGAAAATATCAGAAACAGTGACAGAAGGAACAAAAATATCTGTTTTTTTTTCTTTCTCAATCTGTGCGTACGTTTATGAAGTCATACATCTTTCTCAACGCACTCTCACACCATTTTGGTGTACGTATACACATACAACTGCATATATATATATATATATATATGTGTATAAAATTTATATATGAACATATTTGTTTTGTTTTCATTAAAAGAAACAATTTTTGTTGTGTGTTTTTTTCTTTTTGTTTTTATTTCATTTGGCTTTCAATTTTCTTTCCTTACTTGCCCTTATGCAGACTTTGATGAGGATGGTTTTATAGGGCGCAACGACTTGCTGGCCTGCCTGACCACCATGACCAGAAATGAATTAAGCCCTGAGGAGCATCAACAAATAGCCGACAAAGTTATGGAGGAAGCCGATGTTGACGGTGATGGTAAATTATCCTTTTTGGAATTCGAACACGTCATACTCCGAGCTCCTGACTTCCTCTCAACATTTCACATAAGAATTTAAACAATAAAAACAAAAATGAAAGAAGACAAAATCACCGCTCCTTTGAAAAAGGGACCAGCACTTATACAAATAAAATCAAATAAATTTCGTTTGTTGCAGCAATAAATCTTATTCACAGATGAACGGTAACAACAGCAACAATAATGACAATAACAACAAAACTGACATCAAACATATGCACAAAATTTACATGCATATGTATTCCTGGTGGTTGGAACTTAATTTTTCGTAAGTGAAGGGATGAGTAACTACGAGATATTGGTGTGCTATACCTCTCACCTTTCGCCCCATCGTCCCGCGCAGATATATTGAATGTAAAATAAAGTAATATTGCATTTGCGGTAGTGTTTCTGCAGCAATGAAAAAAGACATGAATTTTGATGTTAATGCATTTGTTTTTCTTTGAAAGCAAACCTCAAAGTCATTGCTACGGTAGCACAATGTAATCACGTCATCTTTGCTAGCCCAGCAAAGCTTACGTGAACAATAAGGAGTTATGCGTTAATAAAAAGACGACTGCCTTTGTTGAAACACACACACACACACACACACACACACACACACACACACACACACACACACACACACACACACACACACACTACACACACACACACAC
>CCAG010007042.1:0-75547 GCA_001077435.1 Glossina morsitans morsitans | reverse complement strand
ATAATAATATAAATAACCTAATGATGACGGATAATTTAAAAGGTCAATGAGTTTATGTTTTCTTTTTCCCGAACGAGCTACGTAAGATAAAAGACAATCAAATATTTTGAAAATATTACCGACACACACACACACGCGCACACACACACACACACACACACACACACACACACACACACACACACACACACACACACACACACACACACACACACACACACACACACACACACACACACACACACACACACACACACACACACACACACAGAGGTAAATGTACGTTTTCATCAAAAATAGAAAATTGAGTCTTTTCTTTAATTTAAAAATTTTCTGCGATTTATTTTCTTTAAATACTTGCCTCCATACAAGAATCAGCTTTGGTGTTTGCAAATAATTTTCCATGAAAAATGCTTAAAAAATATCTACAATATAAAATAACACAATAATACGCCAAGCAAAAAATAGTTATTTTATTGCACATAAGTTTAAGCATGTTTGTGTATGCATATCACGTAATCTCACTTTCGATCTGTAAACTGAAGAACTTGTCCACCAAGTTTTAGCCTTGTAGTTCAACTTCTGAAAGCGTGATTATCCCTATAAAAGATAACAGATGGAATGGCGGACTGCCATATGCGGTTAGATTTACGTAAAATTGTAATTAAATTTAATATAAAAGGTAAGGAAAAAACTTCGCAGCTTTCTTCTTCCAAAAATGACTTTAGAATCGTGTGACTTTGGTAATACTATCTTATCAAGTCATATTATGACTCTGAAAGACGACACAAGGAGGTGAAAACCCATCGGTAAGATGCAGCACTGGGATTGTAGTATTTCCTTAGAATAATTAGTTTCCATGGGTTCAAATCTATTTTCATTACGTGTTTTATGCAATTTTGAACGAAGCCTATGACGGTTTATATTTTCGCACTAGTTTAGTATTATATTGGTAACATCATCATCCATTTTTTTTGATTTTTTTTTTTTATTGAATAATACAAGAGAGTTTCCAGAGTTTCTTCTTCTTATTGCTTTGCATTTTACCACACTTCTTGTTTTTTCAGTTTAACAAAGAAACTAGAACGGGTTATCTTTGTAACCAGAAACTAGAACAGATTAGCTTTTTAACAGAGAAACTAGAACAGTGCTGCCATTTTAACGATATTAAGGCATTTAAAAAACTTACCGAACCAATCAAAAAATTGGCTACATTTTACAATATTATATGAAGACGTGCCGCGCTCTTGCCAACCAATTATTGACAAAGCTATAAAACTCCTAAAAAAATTGAAGGAAGTCTCCATATTCCTTCTTATCTCACGTCTGCGGGACTAAACATTGGTCCAAAAAATAGTTTTGAATGGTTTTTATTAAGAATGGCTGTAAACGAAATCTCGATAGATATGAATATCATATGAATTAAAAGTGAAAAACTTGATGGATCGAATATCTAATTGCGAAATAAAACTGGAGCATTCTTGTAGTGTTTGATAACGAAAGATGAAAAATGGATAACAAGCACGAATAATGTGGAAAAATAGATGGCCTACGGACCATAATATTTGAGACATTTTGATGAGATTTGGTACATCCACATACGTTTTGCAATGTAAACGCCACACAGACATTTACATGTTTCTATAGCAATTGAAACCTTGTGTTGAGCCTGCAAGTCGCAATTTAGGGATATTTTGATGAAGTTAAGCACAGCAACGTGTTTTAGCCCAAAAACGAACGTTATGAAATGGCTATTTTGGAAATTCTTTATCGGTCTATGGCTGTGTCACTTTTATTATTTATTCTTTATTTATTTTATTTACATATGAAATTCAATTAAAATAAATAACAGTCAACTACAATTGGCTCTTAGAGATAAATCTTATGTTAAGTATTATTAGTAACTATTAAAAATTATTTAAAGTCAAAAAGAACAAAATTCCTGCTTAAATAAACAGAGCGGGAGAGAGAGATTAAAATAAAAGCATGTTCACATTTAGCGCAGAAGCGCACTCACAGATGGCGCAAATTCGAGTTGAGAGTGTACTCGCAAGCCATTGTAAACATGCAAAAGCTTGGCAACCCACGATAGTACAAAAATGTAGTTTAATTTTCCAATTCTACGCACACATCAACATTAGAAGCTTAGCGTGCGTATTTAGGAGAGTTGGTTTAAGGATAAGATATACGAGAGTGCCATATATTAATAATATATTAATAAAGAAGGAAACCCGGGGGATAAATGTACGTATCTCAAATCTAACAAAGACAATCCATTTGCATAAGGAGGCAAAGAGACAAGCAAAGACCAGGTGGTGCTTTCGAGGCAATGCAACAGATGCATATTCAATAATTGGTCCTACTAAAGTCAAGTATAGCCTTTTTGTAGCGTAAGGATCGTGAACCTCCTCAGAAGAAAGTTCTCTGTGGAAATTAGAACAACAAAGCCTATTATCAAATAAAACTCCTACATAATCAGTCGAGAATGAAGGCTTCTTACATTGTTCTAAATTTTGAATTGAAGGACGTACAAGTGCGATTTCAAGATAGACCTCAGTATTCGCGACCATAACTTTTCAGAAACCGGCCACAGACACACGGACGAAGAGCAACCCATTTACCCAATTCAATATACCTATAACAAGTGGAATAAATGGTGAGCTTAACCTGTCTCGAACATATTTCTTTGTCATGTAATAACGTAGAGTAATGTGTCTACTAACATACCAAAATATGAAACGAAAAGAAAAACAAAGCAAGCGACGCACTTCTACAAATTCACAGTTTATAACAGCAGATGTTCACAAAAATAAAAAAGCCTGTTGAATCAAGTGCCGTATTTAGTAATTATTATAATAATTATTGCTTACATTTAGAATTTAATTTTAAAGTTGATTTGTGTTAATATAAACATAATTTATACGCATCATTAGGTTTAAAGAATAGTGTATAGATAAGTCACTCATTTTAATTTTATCCATGATCCCTGAACGTTGAACTCGCTTGAATTATTTCATAGTGACTTCTCGCCGAATTCACTTTGCCAATCAGAATAAGTCTTGGCGGAAACAGCCGAGCAAGCTAAGAGTGCGGCTTAATAAAATTATTTATATGATACGAGAAATTCGTGGTGTTGTGCGCTATCAAGTCCTTTTACCAGGCTACACTGGTAACAGGAAGTATTATTTAAGTTTGAGAACTACTTTGAAGGCGGGGAAATAGAGATTCGGAATAATAAATAGATTTAAAACGTGTATCCTCCTAAAGAGTAGAGTCAAAAAAACAATTATATGAGCGAGTTTGAATTTCTATACAACTATTAGCAGTGGTATATAATCTTTTAAAATAGTAGAATAAAATCTCTACAAAAGACTTCACCCAACTTTGTTGTCTGATATCGAATATGGAAAAAATTAGGCCGTACGTTCTGGTCGGATTGATGGCAATATCTAAAGAAATACGTAAAGTTGGTAACTCTGTTTATTCAAAAACAAACACTTCACATATTCTATATCTCTTTGCGGCAAGAGGGTGAAAATTGTGCTGTTCGTTCTTATTTATATTTGCTCTTCCTAATTTTCCTTAAAAGTTCCAACTTCTGCTTAAAAAATTGTCTACGGTTCTAATTAAATAAGAATATAACCGAGTAAACCCTTGCAAAAAAAGTCAGTATATGTCACGCTTCGTTTAAAAAATTATTAAACGTAGTTTTTCCACAATATTACTGTATTTAGAAATTGCACCTTATTTTTACCTTTAAGTTTTGAAGAGATTTAAAATTTCTTCAGTTTGCTGATAATATTTCGCAAAGTGACTATCAGGCTTTGGATCCAAATCCAATAAGGCGATTTTCGTTGAAAATTTACAACCATAAGCCGATAAATCCACCACAAAAGGGCTATTCGTGGGACTGCAAAGAAGAAGAAGTAGAAACAGAAGCTTGAATATGAAAAGAAACGAATAGAAAATAAGCTTTTTACTTGTCTGCTGCCTCGGCTGCCCTCTTTAATTCTTTGAATGTTATCATAATGGAACAATCTAACGCAGTAGCAGCCAACAGATATTCCTCTTCTGGCGTAAGTTGTGTCAGTGCTATACGCTGATGATTGTCTTTAAATTTCTTAAGTAACGTATGCAAATCTCCATAGGTTTTGGCGAATTTTTTTGCATATTGCTGCCTTAGCATGTACGCGAAGTTTTTCTAAAAAACACACAGAAAGAATCAAAGAAATGGCACGAGTCAGATAAGCTGGGAAAATTTTAAATCGGATGATATGCTGCTGGAAGGTGAGCTATCTAAGGGTATTTTTCTTATATGAAAATCACTTTATCGCAATCATTTTCAGGAAACGGTTTTTCAAAAGTGTTATATCTTTCACTGGAATTCTTCGTATGTACCACTTCTCCGTTTCTTTCCTTTTCACGCAATAGATGAAAAGTGAAAAGTATTGATGTTGAAAAAAAAAAACTTTTATGATATCTTAAAATCTATTGTATGTTATTTTTGTCATGGCTCATAAAAGCATAGTAAGTAAATACTCGTTTACACTCGCAAAAATAATTCTGTTCAAGTTTTAATAGTTTACAAAAAAAAATTTTATATTTTTTTTAATAAACACCAATGAACAATTGCTACAAAAGGTTTTCTCGTTTTCTTTTGGGAGCTATTCTGTTTACTAGGAGGGTGTGAATTTTTCCTAGTAACAAATGGAAAAGTTTTTCTACCTCGGGCGCAAGGCTCACAATATATATAGAGACTGAGTCGATCAGTATAATGAAAGGTTAACCTATCTTAACTTTTTCTGAGTAGTGCATACACTCGCACAAGGTTAATAGAGCTTTGTACTCCAAGGGGTTAGGGCAAAACAGAGTAAAATATTATTATGAAATGCACAAGTTTGATACAATTACTAGATACAAGGACTACCTATTCTCATTAATTACGAAAATCCCAATATTTTGCGAAAGCAAATAATTATTTTCGATACTTTTATCTTCTGATGCCTCAAAATAAAAGGGTATTATGAAAAAGGAATTAACAAAAGAAATATTTAAAAAGTCCTAAAAGAAGAACTGGGTTATTAAAAACATATAATAAAAATGTATATATGCACTTAAAAAGAGATTTTTCGATTATTGTTTTGCTTATTTGTTTATTTACTTTCTTCTTCTTTTTTGTGCTTACTTACACACCTATGTGTGTGTTATTCAGACACCGATGATGGTATAAGCACAATCCATATGTGTTGCGATGAATATAAAAGAAATCCACATGTTTTGCGATGAACTTAAATATAACCCATACGTTTTGCGATGAATATAAACAAAATCCATACGCTTTGCGATGAATATAAACAAAATCCATAAGGTTTGCGATGAATTTAAACAAAAGCTCAGAAAATTCTCTTCGTTTTTTTTATTTAATTTTTTATGGCAGTGTTTCTTCATCCGTCTGTATGGAACACAATGTTGATTATAATTCGATTCGACGGCGCTTACGTTGTATTAACTCAACTGGCCCTGGCTTTAAATTAGATAATAAATTTTCTTCTTATACTGGCATTTGATGATAGCAAATTTTTGACATCTTCTTGATGTTTTTTAATGAACAAACAAGCGGTTGAAATATTATTTTTGCTATTATTACTTTTTTGGTCAAAATAATTTTATAGTGTAGCCGACTTGGCGAACATGGACAATCTCCAAATTACTTATAAGACAAAGGGTTAAAGCGGTTTTCTCCATATATCTATTAAAATTTGCAAAGCAGTTTTTACTCGACTCCTATGCTACTCGTATTAAGCAAAGTCCTCCCTATATATTGTCGATGATTCAAGAGATTTGCTAAGCGAACAAATTTATGAATAAACCTTTCAAAGCTATTTTATTGTCTTTCTATAAATTTTCTTTTGAATAAATCTTATATCTTATTGCTATCTCATAATCAGTGAAGAGTTGACTAAAGTATTTCTTCTACTAACCAAGTTAAGTAGTTAGAGATTTCATTAACAAGATGTGGAATTCAGGGATAAAACAAACTTCGTTTTATGAGATCAAAATTCAACCTTATTTACTTCTGTAGACGGAAAAGTTTTCGTGTAGAATCGAAAATTATACTTACATTTCCCGTTTTAAGCCAAAGTAGGCCACAAAATTGTGTAATATTAAACAAAAATAAGCCAGTTGCAAAAATATTTATAATTACTGCTCTAAATTAGGCAATGAATTCCCCTTATATGCTGCAATCTAATGATAGGCAATAAATAAATTAAAACCTATATCAAACTTCTTAAATAAATTATAACAAAGAATTTTTTTTTTTGGAGTTATTTTATATAAATGTGTGAAAAATGTGGATTCTCCAAAGAGCTTCACTCACCTTAGCCAACAATTGTAAATGCAAAAATTTTTTTGCAAGATACAATTTTTCGGTAAGCACAGCATTTCCGTTTGGTTGTCATTTTGATGTTGTTCGGGACTTACAGAAAAGGATATTGTTGTTGCCGTTGACGCCGTCTGCTCTGTTGACATGCTTGAGCTGGTTATAATGGTTGGCAACAATGTGGTGGTGGTAGTAGTGATGGTGTTCGCGTTCGTTGTTCTCTCTTGGAGCCTTTGTTTTATAAGATTCTCACACTTGAACATTGTCCGGCAATCTGTTAAGGTTGCAGTTGAATGCAACTGACTAGCAATAGTAGCTGCATCAACGCCACTAACAGTTATTGTATTAGCTTTGCTATTATCATCTTTAGTTGGGGTAATTTCTTGACTATAGTCCCTTAACAGACACGTTACCAGCAAATGTTTTATAATCTGCAGTTTGTCACTAAAGAATTGCATGGTAAAAATACGAAAATTTCAGCAACATTTTTGGAACGAGTGAGAGCATGTTTGTTTGTTTGAGTGTGTGTGTTTAAAAGTTTTAATGTTAGTTTTCCTATGTGGTCTTTAGAGTAACAATTTATTTTATTATTTAATGTTCTTTCATTGGATTCCTTTGCTATTTGGGGAGAATGAAGAGTTTAGCTGAAAGCCTTGAAGCTTCACTAAGTGTGTCCAGCCAGTGTGACTTTTGCCGCAATTCAGCAGGGACATAAGGAAAGGAATGAATGCAATTTTCTTCTTTTTTTTCGTTTCTGTTAGTTTTCCTATTTTCGTTAATCCAGGTTTCGTGCACATGTACACAAGTGATTGTGTGTATGTGGTTATAAAATTTATTTTCATTATTTATCGTTTTTCTCTGAATTGTTTTTATTTTATTTTTTTCCTATTTTCCTGCAGACAGGTATTTAAATACATATCAAACTATTGGTTGGTTAAACATGATTTAGAAAGCAATGAACGGGAAATAATTAAAAAATAAATAAAGTTAAGAGATACATTAGAAAGTCTTACGGAACATTGGATAATAATTCGTGAAGAAGAATTGATTTTACGTATTTTTAAATAAATTTCAGAAAATCGAAAATTTGTGAAAAAAAAAAATATTTGCTTACCTTGGAAAAACCTGTTCAATACTGCAATTTCTACTCAGACGATCATCATAGATTAGTTGACCATTACGATATATGCGTAAGTTATTTTGTGGGCATTCGAACAATGCTTGCAAAGCATTAAACATTTTGTCAGGAACACTACAAAGAAAATTTTTCAGTAAATAAATCACAAAAAATGTTCTTCGAATTTGTTTACACAAAATGTTAACTGGAACAGATAAAAGGGAAAACAAATGGTACAATAACATTTGTACACATGAAATAAACGTTAAAACGAAAACCAATATTCTTGCTCGAGGATATACAAAACTCAATACATACCCGGAAAACAAATTGATCGGGCAATAATGGCTTAGTTGAAGGATTTTCTCTTGTTTTAACTGTAAGACAATTATGAAAAAACGAAAGAAGACCATGATGAGATCGGAGGAAAATCAAATAGATAGACAGCAAATAAGAACAAAATATTTGTTTTCAAAAGGATTTTGATGCTCTTTTAAATAGTTGGGAATGAGTTAAAACGCCTAAAAGAATGTTACAAGATTTTTCTCAACTTTTAGAACTTTAGGGGTTCTAAGCGCATGGGCGAAAAATTGGTAGATTGGGGGAAAAAAAGGATAAACAGGCAGAGAATTTGGAAAACAGATTACTATGTCAATGAATAGATTAATAGCCAAACAGATAACTGATCACAGAAGCAACGTTTCGAGCGGATAGACGGATGCACATAAGTTAACGGAAAACACACACATATAACGTCTGACTCGCAGCTATTATAAAGGAAGTAAAAAACAAAAATAATTAGCACATCGCTCACTGTCCTGATTAGGGTAAAAATTTATTAAGTTGAGTTTTAAAAAAAATTTTTTTTTGGACAACTGAAGACAAACCCCTGAATGACAATGTTATTTATAGCAATTACCTTTAAAAGTTGCATACTGCAATAGCGGCACCTGATGTCCTGCGAGAAAGATTTTATATCATCATCACGTTTGTCATGGCAACTTGTCGGTGCTCGAGATGGCAATGATGCTCTAGGTAAACCCTGCATTTCATATTGTTGTAGGTCATGTGTCGTAGTCGCTGCTTCTTCACGCTTTTTATCGCATAAATTATAAATGTCACAAGTATCCCATAACCAGCCCTGCTTCGGTTTTATTTCTATAGCATATGTATCTGAGTTTGACTCCAATTTCTATGGCAAGCAAAAATTGTCTTGTAAAAAAGCAGTATTGCGATCGAAAAGCAATAAAACATGGTTAATATTTAAGAGCTTAGTGCTTCTTATAAAAGTTATAAATTAACATAAGAGCTACCGAAAGTATAAAAAAGGTTGAAAAAGGTTATATTTTATGTTCGTTAAACATCATTTAATTACCCTATACATTTAACATTAGCGCAGTGTTTTAGTTTTTTTAACACGTTCGCTACCTAATTCCCATAAAATTGATTAAGTTAACATCTGAATACCTGCTCCAACCATCGTATTTTCCAAATTTGGCACCAACGATTATTAATTGATAGCAAATTTTAAAAGAATGCTCAAGAGAAAAAGATTTGAAGCAAATGAAGAGGTCATTGCAGAAACTGAACCGTTTTGGAAACTCATTCCCTAAAGATGCTGTTGAGATATTAGAGAATTCTTGGATTGATTTTATTAATCTTGAAGGAGATTATTTTAAGGAATAATACTATGCATTATTGATCGATGCAATTAAAGACTTGATTGGTCAAAAAATTTCTTTCATTCGTGTAGAAAAGTTGACGTCGAGATAGCTGTACACAAAACGTTGGTCATCTGACTCCAGTACTGTAAACGGACAAAACCTGGAAACTTCCGCCCCACACGGAAATTTAATAATGGCCGGATGAAAGCGGAATGGATGGCAGTGATATCAGATGTTATGAAATAACTATGCAGTTGGCTGTTTCTCTCGAGACTTCAAATGTTTGCTAGACGTCCTGTGAACCTTTAATTCGACAGTTCGCCTTGGTTTGAAAGCCTTTCAGGGCAATAACTATGTGTATGTAATTTAAGATTTATTACATATGGATTTCATTTATTATCTCATTCGGGTGAAAAGATCATTGTTAGAATTGCCAATTAATTTAATAACTTTTTAATAAAAATGTTTCTATTCAAGCAATAAATTCTCATTTACATTTCCTTTAGTGGCAAAATCAATTGGTCTCTGTAGTTGTTAGTGGTATGCATAACGAGCAACAAAGTGTCTGGGCATCCACATATTTATGGCGAATATGTGCATAAAGAAAATAAAAAATACAGAAAGAGACTACGTAAGAGTCGAAAGCCGTTCCAACCGCATATATAAACTTAAAATGTACACTAGAGCAATATAAATGAAAACGAAAGAAATTACTTGGATGATTTATTGTGTTGGCAGGAAATAACAACAGTGGTGGCTGATGCACACACAGAAGAACCTATTTGGAAAGCGGCGAAACCAACAAAAAATAAGAAATCATAAAAAACTACACGGCATTTACCGCCACCAACAACTGTATTGGTTAAGCATTAGAAATGTTATAAAAAACGATAGCTTCTGGTTTTACCAGCAACTGAAGTAGTTTTCTTTCTTCTTTTACCGTGTACATCATAAACACATTGAAAAGTCCATATTTACCTGTAAATTTGAAAATAAAATATCGAACTCGACCGGCAGTTGGGTAGCATCTGGTAACAGCAAACCAGAAGAACCCAAAAACCCCTTGTCCAAACGGTTAACTGGAAAAGGAAAAGAAAAAATATACAAAATAAACATCAAAAACTGTATTAAATTTCAAGCCCATAAATATGCTATAAAAATGCTACAAAATGTAAGAATAGATATTATGCTAAAAAATGAAGTATGAAAATAAAAAAATTATATGAAAAATAAAAATAAATTTATTAACATTAATTTTAAAAGGAAATTTAACAATTCTCTAAAAAAAAAATCGTCTTTCTCAACAAAGTAAGAAGCATAGCACTGCTGTTGGGATTGCATTGAAGATGCTCTGGGAATTGTTGTTAAAAGGTATGTACAGTAAAAAGAGGCTTTGTAGGGAAAATTTTTGCATATAAAGTGCTTGTTCTCTCGATATTAGTTTTTAGCTTCCATCATATTTTCTGTTCATTTCGTTTTGCAACAAAATGTTTTTTTCAAGTTTTATAGATGCCGTAAAGAGAGTCAAAAGCAAATTTTGAAGAAGAAAAACTAAAATGGAATTTTCTGATTGATTGCATTTATTGTGTCTGAAGGTGACTCGTTCGTTCCTTCACCGGAGAAACGCACTGTAAACAATATTGGTAAATTTATGGAGATTAAATTCTAAATAGTAATAAATGCATGCAAAAAAGTTTGAATTTGCAAAAACTTGTCTCTCAGTACATACCCTCAATACATGCATATACTACACATTCAAGTATTTTGCAATTCTTTCACCCAAATGTATTTAGAATTTTTTTACCATCGTTCATTTTTCTACTTGCTTTATGACTATAATAAAATAATAATATTAGTGGTATTGGGACAGTTTAGGAATCCTTTGAGACTTTCGTGTAGAAAGATTGAAAATTTTTGTTTTCTTTTCCGTTTTCTTGAATATTTAACTTATACATATATGTGTACGTACACATACATATACATAAATACCTGGTCTATGTGGCTTGATATGCTGATTTATCCAATGTCTGTCGCTAGGGTTTGGCAAGTCGACAACATCCGCTTCAAATATAAACTCATTTCCCAGTAGACAACGTATAATACCGATATATGCCACAAAATGTTCCATTGTCAAAAATTCACCACTACTATCACCGTCAGCATCACTTTCAGTAGCAGCACTATGTGCTGTTAAAATGAAAAGCCAAAAATAAAAACACACGAAGTATTGCAAACAGTTAAATAAATGAATTAGCAGCAAAGTAAAATTTGAGTCCACTGAGAAAAAAATTAGAAAAATATTAGAAAATCATAAGGAAGATTAAAAAATGAATAAATAAAACATATTAAATATATGTAGGGGTGAAAATATCAAAAACTGGAAAACAGTTAATAGATGGCCAATGACTGGGACCGACCGTAAGATTTACAGCATAACTTAAATCGGGCATCAATTCATAGCATATCTTGGTTGGTTTTGGCCAACAAAATGAATTTTATTTGAAAGGTTTTTAAAGTTTTTAAAATTTGGTTGGACTTTTGACTGTTAGCATTACTTTTAATAAGCCAAAGCAAGAAATATGGTTAAGTATTTTACAATTCTTATCTTTCATTCAGTCAGTTTTTTATCGAATAATGAGCGAGCTCAATTCGGTTACTCGTTCAATCAGTCGGTTCCCACTTAATGTTCCCTATACACTTGGAACTTAATTTTTCGCTTATGTTAATTGTATTGAAGAATTACGTAATCATTATAATTAAAACGAGTTAGCGTTTGTCAGCAAAGCATTTCAAAAATTTTCCTAGTGTCCACAAAAGCTAAAGCGCGTATTTTTTGAGGTTTTCTGGCGCACTGAAAATAGCTGACTTTACAAGAGAGAGCGACTGAGAGCGAGGAGGATATTTTTTAGGGTTTTTATCTGGCTCAGAAACGAGTTAACTTTACTTTGAAAATAAAGGCTGCTTACGGATTTAAAAGCGTTATACTCCACATCAATTGTGGTGCAGGGTATGCTAAGTTTGTGCAGATGTATGTTGCACTCAAAAAATTGATCCTTTATTAAACTGACTGATTGCAAATAATATTTACATTCAATTTAAGCTTCTCTGTCCATCTGTCTGTTTGTATCATATCTGTGTAAGCATTTTTCTAAAGGTCGTACTTTTTTTAAACCCTGTGAGCACTAAAATCATACCACATTTATGCCCCACATGTAGTAGTTAAGTATATTACGCATCTTAAGATAGATTAAGTTATTTTAGGATCGGAATAGAACTGCCAATAAGTAAGAGAACGCACCAGCTGACAAATTGGACTGACTGAATAAGAAACCCGGTTTCGAACTAAGAATTCGATTTCGAACCGTACAGATTAACGGAGGAGTTTATCATAGTTAGTGAGAGTGATAACGCCGCTCTACAGAATTATTTCATGCGCTTGTAATTTTTGTTCGAGTATCCGAAAGGCGAACGCCACCGAAGAGAATGGGAGAGTGGAAAGTCGCTCTCTAAATGAAATAGTGATGAATTAATTGAACAATATGTGATTATTGAAATAAGACATAAAGAATTCTAAA
Source organism: Glossina morsitans morsitans (assembly GCA_001077435.1). Taxonomy (NCBI): domain Eukaryota; kingdom Metazoa; phylum Arthropoda; class Insecta; order Diptera; family Glossinidae; genus Glossina; species Glossina morsitans. Next base: position 62,809 of record CCAG010007042.1, on the reverse strand, counting down.
AGGATAGCAATGTGTTAGGTCTTATAATATTGTGGAAATGAGATAGTTAATAAAGTGAATACTAATGTACTACTTGATTAACGACATTGTTGGTTTCCCAATTAATCATGCGGGTAAGTTCGGTGGATAGTGGATGATCAGACAAGATATATACGTGTGCAGCATCTTTCATCTTAGTTTTTGGGTAATAATCAGTAAACATATTGTTTATCAGATATGTTGCCAAACAAATTTCTTGTCAGATATCTAAAAATTTGTTGCCATTTTGAACAATAGTCGGTTCCGACCTCAATTCTTATTATTGCTTCAGAATAAATCTTATGTCTAACTTATAAAGAAACTACACATAACGAGTCATCATACTTCTAGACAAAAGGTATCGACCTCCTCACGTTTGTTCATAGTGTATCAACTCGATCCATTTATCCCTAAGGTATAGCACTTTTTCTTTTCTACTGTTCAAAAAATAAAGTAAAGTTTCCATTCGGAACCTGCAAGGTAAAGGATGATTCGATTACAGTTCATGATTTCTGATTTACATATTTCATTATCGCTACGATACGATCGTGCGTCCTGTATCCCGCTTTGCTCTGTCTCGAGATGTGCCCATGACCAGCGGAAAGCATCTACACCACATTTCATATAGCAGGGACAGCTAGTTTATTTTCCGCCGATACATGTACTAGAATCTCAATATGATGACGTTGCCTAAACAGATTAATGGGTATTTTTCTGCTTTCTTGACTAGATACCAGTCGAAAAGCCAAGAAAGCGTAACCAATATGCAAAGCTATCATTTTAAGATATTTCAATCGTACTAGGCAGGCGCAGAACTTGATAACTTTGACTTATGCAAGCTATTTATTTCCTTACGAATACTTGCCGATTTATCTACCTAATTTAAAGATAGATCTGCCGCCGGGTATATTTGAATAGCAACTCAACAATTTTTTCTCTCTTGTATGTTAAATATTGAGAAACCCTCTATTTTTCTCTATGTGTAATATGTAAAATGTACATAACATGTATAACATAGTAAATTGTAAGTCAGATAAACATATGGTTGTGGACACTTGCAAAATGACAAACGCACTTTCAAACACATGAAACACAAGCATACTAAAATTTATATAAAATGAATGAAATAAACACATTCCTTGGATAATAATTTGAAGTTAGGACAGCAGCAAAACGTAAACAGTCCCAAACTATATTGTAGATGAAATGAATTTCCGAGGCGTAACCTTAATAATGTAACAACAGTAGAGACAATAACGAAAACCATATACCAGGCAAAAAAAAGGAAAAGAAAAAAAAAACCGGACACCTCTTTCTCCACAACAATCAGGGAATGAGATATTTCGTGCACTCGAAACACTAGGACTGCTGGAGTTGAAACCAAAGTTGTATGTTTGCATGTATTTACATTGTGTCTGATGGTTGTTTGTTTGCTTTCGCAAGTCTATAGTGCGCGTGTATGTGTATGAATACTAACCTTTTTGGTTTAAATGATGGCCGGTAGTTGAAGCCAATTCCGGTTGCTGTTGCTGTTGTTGTCGCTCTTGATGCTTACTCTTTTGATAAGGTTGTTGTTGTTGCTGTTGATTTTGTTGCATTTTTGGCAAACGTAAAACTTTTTTAAATTGCGGCAACGCAAGCACCAAATTTGCATTACCCTCAGCACGATAGATCAACTCGATTTGGCTCAACTCCATATGCTCATGACGCTCTTGTTGTTGGTGCTGCTGTTGAGTAAGACCCAAACTTTCAAATAATGCTTTCCGAACAAATGCTGGTACTGGCTTTCCTGCTGATGGCGATAGCGATGGTGATGATGATGACGACGACGACGATGCTTTCATAGCCATAATAATGTATTTCTTAGCTGCCTGCCTTGGCTTGTTTTGTAAAAACAAAAAACAGAAAAAAAATATTTTTTAAAAATGCCGACACCATCATATGAAACAATTCATTTTCTACAACATCCTTAAACATATTTATATACCTATACTATGAAAACATCAACAATAATCTAAAAGGTATTCTACTGGTATAGCTACATGATGGGCTTCAAAGAGTGGGTATTTCTGTGGTAATCCAAAAGGCTTTTTATACTCAATCCCGACGTCTGCAAGCATACAAATTACGGCAAACTCTTGGAAAACTAACACATATGTCCTTGTAGAAAGTATTGGTAAAGTCACAAAACTGGGAAAGAAGAAGAAGAAGAAATTTAGACCCTGCGCTCGTGATTTAATTTTAGGCGCTAGATCCAAAGACTGAGGCCATTCAAGGAATGCAAATCCTGCATAATAGTTGAAAAGCGCAGTTAAACTCGAGGACAAAAATATCAAATTTCATAATGTGTTCTTCAATAACTGCCGATCTTCGGATGCAGTCCTTAGGCTTGCGTTCATATAAATGGACTTTTCCTTCCTCTTTTTGCTTTTTTTTATTTTACGAGACGGGCATCTAAAATTCGTCCTAAGGTTCTTTTCACTCCATAGATTGCTCTGTACATATGTACGTTTGCACTGCACAACGCAGGCCGGAAAGTTTTGATTTTATGGCAAAGTTACTTTGTCAGTGCTTATCTTGTAGATAAACAGATTAGAATTACTGTTGCTATGGTATGGTATGGTAGGTCCTGCCTTTTTTTTGTTTTGTCGCTCGTATAAGGAGACTTATAAGTTTTGTGCGAAAAGTTCTTAACAAAAATGAATTCAAATGGGAAGCAATATAACGGTAATTTGAAGTTTGCTTTGCATGTAATAATTCATAAGATAAAAACTGGAGAGATATGGATGTGCAAAGCTACTGAGAATAAAGTATGGAATGCGTGTATTTGCAACAACAACATAGCGAAGACTTCAAAGAGTCAATACATAAAAATTTTCTTTACCTGTATGCGTGACAAGTACCAGAATACAGAGTTGATGAGAGGTATGCAAAAAACAATATTAGATAATTTCTCAAAACTTTAATATTACAAGATACTTGTAGAAATACAAATGGTATTAAATAAATCCGTGATTGCGTTCTTTCCATGCTTTGTGTCTTATTTAAAAATTTGAGAAATTATTATGTGTACGCTACGCATTATTTTGAAGAAGTTTCAAGGCCACAGGCGTTGAATAATACTGTGACAACTATATATGGTCAAGCCATTCACAACAACAACAAAATTTAACCTGTGTTATGAGCTACCCGCCTGAACCCAACACAGTGAATAATTGATGCAATTAGCCCGATCATATGAGGCAGAGCATCTATAACGTCTCCTTGGGAATTAAAAAAGAGACTTTTCAGAGTGAAAACTTTTGGTCATACATTTCCAAACTATTTCAGCGAACATTATAAGTATTGATCTTGAATACGTTACAGCATTAATTATATTCACCAGCTGTTACTACTTCTGAATATAACTAATTTTATCACGACATGTTTTTTTTTATACGATCAACCATTCAGCGGATGTCTCTTGTGCGTGTAATACGATAACGGTTAAAAGGAAGCGAGGAAATAGAAAGAATTAGGGAGTAACCTGGTCCTAATGGCTATGTGCTCGATCGGTAAGTGTTATGTCTTTACGGACCGAACACTGACTACAGCTACGACCAAATGTGCTCTACCGCAATGATATTTAAACCTGTCAACATTCACATAAAGTCCATCGAATAGCGTCTTAGGCCTTGTGAAGATATCAAAAACTGGATCTTTTAGTTTACAAACAGACTTCTCTTTCGATGTCAAAAAATTAGAAAAAATATTAACTAACGGTTAAATATTGTTCTCTCTTTTTCTCTTACAAAAAAATATCTCAATACAAATAAGAACATAGAGTCGGGCGAGGCCGAGCATTAAATACACTCCACCACATTGTCTAACACAATCCAATTTTTTATTATAAAACAGAAAAATTATATCTTGTTTATATATAAAGACATATTTTTATGTACGTAGTTCTGGGGGAGCGGGCCCAAAACGCAAGCTAATGTAGTACAAATTTAACCCTTACATAGGGCCGGATCCAAAACTAAGCGTAGAAGGTCCAAATTTTGTAGAGTCCATTTTAGTGAGAAATTACTATTTGGGTCAATTTTTATCATCGCATATTAAAGCTTAGACAATTCTTTTCTACAAAGGATCAATTTTTGTTAACATCTTTATTAAGGTAGACTCCAAAAAATAAGCCGAGATGGTCCGAATTTGGCACAGTGCATTTTTTTAAGTTAAATTACTGTTACGATATAATTTTTGTCGTGAAACATTGAGAATTATACCTTTTTGTCGTATGAACTTCAGATTTCGTTATACGAGAGGCAGTTCAAAAATTGCCACAACTGGTCCAAAGTTCTCACACCAATTTAGAATGCCGAAATATTATTACTTAGCCACTTTTGCCGAAAAGTTTTGAAAATTATAATTTTTGGACTTATAATGATTTTTCCGAATAGGTCGTTATATGGAAAGTGGTCGAAATTTGAACCGATCCGAACCCTTTTCAACATCGTTTCTCCTTTTGCGAAAACACGTCACTGTACAAAATTTTATCAAAATATCTCAAAAAATTGCGACTTGCAGCTTGAACGCAAATTAACATGGACAGACATCAGATGGACAGAGGGAAAGACAGGCTTAGCTCAATTCAGATAATGGTACTGAATCGATCAGCATAATAAAAGGTGCGTCCATCTTAAGCCCTTCTGCCTGTTACATACGAGCGCACTAAGTTAATATACCCTGTACCACAAGTTATGTAGGGTATAACGATGATAACACTATAAAGAAACATTGTACAACTTGAATTTACTCCAATTGAATATTGAAAATGCGTTATGTTAGTTTTCCTTAGTTCACCAAAATAAATAGCTTACATGCTATTAGCACTAACTAAATGATCTTGTCATCCCGCTTGACCTGCCAAACGATACGTGACCTGAGGAAATTCTTGAAGTATATAAACACGTAGAGAAGAATCTTCAATCAAACAGATGTTAGGCCAACCTAGATGCTATTAAAGTTTCTAAACGCTATATGTACCACATAACCTAGGTGTCATTGCAACAACAATAGCAAATATTTCTCGATTATAATGACTTTTTAACCGTACACACAATAGTTGAAAATTGTGGCAACGATGATAATGATGATAGCCATGACATTAATGATGACCATCACGATGATATTAATAATGAAATATCCATTTGTAATACCAAAATTGTTTACCGTACATAGCAACGATTTTCTATTGCAGTGAAGACAAAAAATGAAACAACAAGAGACCGTACATTCATTAGAACATGGTGAGGTTTAAAAGTAAGCGGTAAAAGCGTGTATTGGGTTCTTTTTTTCCTTTATTGGTTTGATTTTTTTTTCTTAAAACCAAGGGACGTGTGAAAATTATTAATTCTTAGTTTTTCAAAAATTAAAGTAAGAGAAAAATAGAAGGAAAACTTTTAAAGTTAGAGAGATGAAATAACACAAGAGACAATTTCTCATTTCTCTCTCTCTCTCTCTCTCTCTCTCTCTCTCTCTCTCCCTCCTACTCGTGCAATACCTCATGAATCTATGTTAACGGAGGCTGTTGTTTATAGCTGTGCATGTGTATGAGAAAAAAACGTGACTGTATATGAATTTTGTGCAGAATTAATAATTAGGAGTTAATTTTTTTATGTGCAACATACGGAGGCAACTCTGACTTATGCATAAAGATAATAAAGCCAATTTGTGTCTGCCGTGTGAAAATATTACTCACACATCGTTTGGGATTTTATTCCTATAAATGTATAGGTATATATTTGTGTGTGTGTATGGCTGTATGTGTATTTGCAGATGGGTGGGTGGGTGTGCGTGTTTAATTCACCATTAAATCCATTTTAATAATTTTGCATGACCTCATTTGTTTTATGGATTAAATTGACTCTTGAGTCTTAACACTGTCGCCGACACCAGCCAATAACACATCACAGATGATAATATGATATATAATCAGGTATATGTGTGGATGCATATATGAAATACGAATACATTTATGGTAGGAATATTTATGACGAGATACAAAATTACCGCACATGTATTATTATCACACATTTGTGTTATGATTATTTATGCAACCAATACAATTACGATTATAATCCCGAATATATATAAGTTAAGATACACATACGCACACACTCGCATATGTGTAAATATATATGTATTTATCTATTGTTACCGTTTGTCACATATCATTTCTGGCCTAACATGAGACGAGAGAAAATGGCTCTTGACGTACATACCCATGCACCAACAAACGTATACATTACATATTTGTATATGTTTGTATATATCCTCACCATATATATAATTATATACTCGGAAATTGACACAATAATGCGAAGAAGAATCATCATATGCATTAATTTACTTACATATATATACATATGCGTGTATTTGTTAAAATATTACACAACGCATAGTCTATGAATATTTGATTTGATATTTTGATAGCAATTCGCTTAAATGTTTTCATAATGGAGTGACAATACCGTAAAATCTACGACAGAGAGATGGTAGATCGCACTTGCTCAGCATTTGTATTTATTGCATTTACATACTATCGCTGAGGGTGGATAGGAGAGCTGTAAGAGTAAAATAATTGAAATAGTAACTGATTGAGGTCGTGAAGTATCTCATTGCAGGTGCATCAAAAAATCTGAAGTGCAAGAGTAGATAAGCAGCGTAGGTAAAATGTTGAGCCTCCATAAAATATTGAACTTTTTAAGTACCAAGATTCATATACAGTATACCTATTTCATTCACTCAATTCATATTTGGATTACGCTTTGTTTATTAACGAGCTTCATAGCTTTATCATCAGCTAATGGTAGGTGCTGCCGTGCACCAATTTCAACGAAATGGAGTGGGTTGTTCACCCTGTACCATTCGTGGTGCGCGGGAAAGATTTGAAGTAGACCCACCTTTCCTTCTTCTTTCTAAGATTGTTTACCGCTGTTGACAATGGTTCTGATCAGAACATTTCACACATAAATCCTTGTTTTAAAAATTTTTGATACGATTGACTATATTAAGCGAAATGGTGTAGAGTGTAAATTTAATGATGGGCCGTGTCCCACTGTACGGTATTTATTGGTTTTAAATTTATTATTTCCCACAGTTTTATTATTTCTGTACTCTAAATTCAGATTTACGTTTGATTTTTATGTTCTTTGAAATAATCATATCTCAATTGCAGGTTTTGATGTCAAGGCTTGAAATGGTCGTTTTGATGTCAATGGGACTAAAAAAGGTCGAAGACAATGAATTGCAGGACTTATTGGACAAAAACCCAGCTCAAATTCTCAAAGAACTTTCGAACAGCTTAGCAGTTGATGAATCTACTGTGTCTAGAACTTTACATGCGGTGGGAAATGTCCCAACCGATAGGAAACAACTACCAAGCGAATTAATTGAAAATGCCTTTTCGAAAGAATTTAACATCGTGATTTCATTGCTTGCTAGGTAAAAGAAGACCATGGGGTATTATAAAGCGGAATATTTATGGACATAAAGTTTTGCTGTGCATATGGTGGGATCAGCAAAGTGTAATGTATTACGCGCTGCTAAAACCGAATGAAACTATTACTGCAGATGTCTACAACGTCAATTGAACAAATTGAATGATGTAATATTGCAAAACAACGGTCAACAAACACAAAGTCGTCGTCTTGCGTGACAATGCTCGGCCACACGTCGCAAGAACTGCGAGAGAGACACTGTTGCAGCTCGAATGGGAAGGTCTGGCACACCCAGCGTACTCACCAGACATGACAGCCTGGTTAACACGCGGTTTTGAAATGTGGAAGAAGTGTGAAAATGGGTCGATGATTGGATCACTACCAAATATCAATACCAATAATATCATTCTTTCGACACGCTATCGCCATTGTGCCAGAAAGATGGGAAAAAGTTGTGGAAAATGATCGAAAATGTTTTGATTAATATATATTTTGTCAATTTTTCTCAATAAATGCCTTTTCTAAGTGAAAATATAATCAGAATACATGCAGGTAACAATACTAATAATAATAAATAAGTTGCTTGAGCTTAGATCCATTTACGGTTCGACATTCCAAGATTGATTGTGTAATTTTCTTCTCATATCTCATTAACAATTACGTCCTATTTATAGCATTTTTGGCATATACAAATTATGCTGCCGTCATCACAAACCACAAATTAAACTTTGCGGTCATAGAAGGGCTTGTTTTCATTGAACTCTCTATATATAGTGCGATTTAAAAAACAGATCTATGCTATTCAAATTCCCTACGGCTAATTAACTAAGCACATTCATTTTCACCATTAAATATTAAAAGTTAAATCTTTTTGGCATATAAAGGTTTATTTTTCAGAAGAAGCCTTATAAAGGTTGAGATATAAAAAATAGACTTACGCAACCCAAGCTCAGTAAAGTTAGTTTTTATGGCAAATTATTACCGTTAAGAAGCATTCAAAATGTAGGCTTTTTAATATATGTAGATTCAGTTTCCGCAGGAATGGTTATATGCCAAGGGGTTCAAAAAATTGCCTCATCAGATCCGACGGTTTCACGCCAATTTAGAATGGCGAAATATTACCAGTACGCACTTTTCGTCGGGAAATTCTCTGATGCAATTGCATTATATTAATAAATCGTTATATGGGGATTGATCGAAATAGTGGTCCAATCCAAACCACTTTTCATAGCGTTCACCCTTGGATTAAAAGACTCGCCAGAGTACCAAGTCTCATCAATATTCCGAAATTTAATAATTTGCGTTTTGTAGCTGAAACACAAAAATGCTTGGGCAGACATGAGAGGGACAAACAAGCTTAGATCGGTTTAGAAAATGATTTTGAATCTATCGGTATACTAAAGTTGGGTCTATCTGAAGTCTTTGTGAGTGTAACCTATGTCCACACACACTTAATAACGCAAGAGAGAGTTTGAACATTTGAAGCGATGCACGCAATGAACGTGTATGCATCGCGCATCATGTACACAAATGTCAAACTATGATCTGGTTATACGTGTTTATGTGCCGTTGAACATGTACTTTGCACTGCATTGCTGCAGTAAAAACCTTATGAAATTGATATGTCGGCATTTGAGTGATTGAAATAATGCAGGATGTGAATGCGTTTATTATGTTAAGCGCGTTAGTTTTGCTTGTTAAGGAAAAACTTATTAACAACTCGAAGAATGGGTCGGAAGAACCCCTTTTCCTATTTATGTTAGCGTGTGTCTTACGAGCTCGAATCGTTAGAGACAAGTACATTGCATGTACATATATGCAATCGTTACAAAAATAGGCAGACATACGCACGCACATAAGAAATAAGTCTACAATATATCTAGATAGAAACTGAAATGTAAGCTGTTAGCTTTATTGGGTGAAGAAATACTTAAGGCTAAACTCGCGGAAAAAGTAATGCCATGATTGAGCAGTTTATGCAAGTGTTAAAGAGTGTTAAAATGCCTGCAGAAAAGTAGGGCTATAATGCGACAATGACTATGAAGGGATTTTCAATTCAATTCTTATCTCTTTAGTCTTAGAAAATAAAGAAACCGTTGCTATAAGTTTTTGTACTCTACACCACTTGCGGTACAAGAGTAAATTAAGCTGAGCGGGTGTTCCCAACGCTCGGAAGGATTTGAAACAAGCCCACCTTTTATTATACGGATCGATGCAGAATCGCCCTCTAAATCACTCTAGAGAATCGATCAAAGCTTGTCTGGCGTTCTCATCACCTGTCTCTCCTATTTTGGAAATGGTTCCGATCGGATCACTTTTCGATAACTTCCGTTATGGAGCCTAATTCTGAAAAGTTGTTATGTGAATTAGTTTACTAAACGAAATGTTACAGGGTATTCTATAGTGAGCACGGTCCCACTAGCATTTCCACTTATTTATTTATTTACTTTTTTTTTTAATTTGAAAGTCGCTTTATCTGTAACATAAACGCCCATTATAAAAAACAAAATCATATTTCGTACACATATCAAAAAAGTGGTACGCATGCCTTTCAATCCATCACATCTCACAATTAATGCAGCATATAGGCGTGAATTTTATTTCTTTTTTTTTTTAGACATGTGCGCGAGCTGGTATGAGATGAATATGAAAACATTATAATCATGCACTTTATTTCTAAACCGAGAAGCAAACGTCTACCGTTTCTCAGGCTAAGATCTGACTATGACATCTATTTTCGCTTCAAGAATATATAGAAAAAATTTTTGAAAAAGGTTTCTGAAATAATATCATTCATGTACCGCCAAAAAATTTTGGCACGGCAAATTTTATCGTCTAAGATATATAATTGCATCGACAATAGTAATTATTAATGCAAAAATAAAAATATTACACGTTTGCTTCTTATTTAAACAAAATTTCTCTTCTTACGTTTTACTGAATTTCTGTCATTTTTTACTTCCCTTTCGAAGAGAAACACAACACTGTTATCCACCTTAGAATGCATAAATATATGCAAATTTTATAAAAAGCAAAAAATAAAAAAAGGAATATGTATAATATGTCTACAGTATATACATATTATTTACATATATGGAAAGATATATGTGAGTTTGCATAAATGCGAATCGTATACGTTTGGGGGCAAAAAAGAAGAAATTTTTACGTGAGATATTCCTTGAGTGCACATTATGAAGAAGCATAAATAACTATGTATTGCACATGTATTCGTTTATATATGTACAGAAATAAATATATAAACTAGAGACAGCCGTACTTACGTACATGCGTACATAAATACATACTTACAGATAGATTATATAAACATTTATGTACAGGTATACTATTGTGAGGATAACGTAGCTTTACAGATTTGGCTTAACAGCGGCAGCTAGTAATACCTGCTGGCAAAACACGCTTAAAGTTAGTGAAAGCAACTGAACGATACACATAGTCAAAGGAAACATGTGTACACTCATACAAACGCAAATACATCGCCATGTATACACACATATGCATGTATGTTTGTATTTATTTTCTTTAGCCTTGTTTGCCACAGTTTGTCTGTTCTGTTCTCTGTGTCTGTTTTTTTTTGTATTTATTTATGTTTCTTCGCTTTTTTTCTTTCCTCCCAAGAAAAAAAGGAAAAACTTTTTTCATGCGAAAAGAACTGGATTTTTATGCAAAAATAAAGTTTGCAATTGTAATTTAGCGAAGAACACACAAAAAAAAAAATGAAAAAAGAAGCAGAAGAATAAAAGAAAAAATTGAAACATCATAAAGTGTAGTATGAAATAATGAATTCATTGAAATGTTAGGTGATGTGAAATGATTTTCGAAAGCAAATTAAAAGAATATACTCCTCTTGGTTGAAGGGAATTCATTCACATACATCTCTTTATGGTCATAATTTAAAACAAATAAGCAAAATGAACTGCTTCTGAGATGAATTTCGGATCCATCTCAAGCGTTTATTTAAATACTGCTATGAATTTCTTTATTTTAGTACTGAACATTTGCAAAGATCGTGTCGATCACTTTTTGAAAACAACGCAAGCAGTTCTGTGAGCGATTCGCTCACTTGATTTTTGGTTAGAAGTGTTGAAACTAACAATTTTTTGATTTTTCTGAATTCGTGAACTTGGGAAACCTTTGAAGTAAAATGGAAATGCCCGTAAGGTAAAATTATGCTAAGACAGAAAGATATGAAAAACAAGTAAGAACATTATAGTCGGGCAAGGCCGATCAATAAATACCTTGCACCACATTCTCTAACACAATTCTTATTTTTAGTATAAAACACAAAAATTATATCTTGCTTCTACAGAAAGGCATATTTTTCATGTCCGTGTTTATGGGGAAGCGAGCCCAAAACGCAACCTAATGTAGCACAAATTTAGCCCTTAAATAGGTCAGGACCCAAAATTAGGCCCAAATTTTGTAGAGTTCAGTTTTGTATGAAATTATTATTATGGATCAATATTCATCACCACATATTAAAGCTTAGATTTTTCTGCTCTACAAAGGGCCAATTTTCGTGAAAATTTGGTGCAATTAAATTTTTTATGTAGTGTCTTCATAAAGCATTGAAAATTATACCTTTTTTTCGTGTGAACTTAAGTGTTCGTTATATGAGGGGGTTCAAAAATTGCCCCAGCTAGTCCAAAGATCCCTTAACAATTTTGAATGCCTAAACACTATTACTTAGCCCCTTTTACTGAAGGATCTTGAAAATTGCAATTTTTCTTTATAACGACTTTTCAAAACCATTTTTAGCGGCCTTTGTCCTTGGGTCAAAACCCGTCACTGTACAAAATTTCATCGAGGCGTTTCAAAAATTGCGACCTGTAGCTTCAACACAAGCCAGACGGACAGACTGGCTTAGATCAATTCAGATTATAGTTCGGAATCGATCAGTATAATAAAAGATCAGTCTATCTTAAGCTCTTCTGGCTGTTACATTCGACCGCACTAAGTTAATATACTCTGTACCACTAGAGGTGTAGGGTGTTGCTTTCTTTACTTGTGTATAGGGAGGTATGGTGTTAGGACAACATTTGAGGCTGTTTCCGAAAAATATATTGACTTGAATTTTATCATAGACACATCTATTTGTTAATAAACTTTCGGAAAGCATTTTTTATAGAAAAAGTTAAGTCACTACTCTTAGACTGTAGATAAATTTCTCTTGCCAAGTTTTTGAGCAATTATTACAATTCTTTAATGATAATCGGTAATATAAAAGCAAGTGACTAAACATGAAATAAGAAAACGATCTCTCCACTTTACTCTCTTCTTCTCTCTCAACACTGGATTCACTTCAGTTTGGAAGAAGGTGGAGTGTAGGAGCATGCCTTTGCGTTACGAAAAAGTCAAGGGCTTGACTTTTATATCTCCATAAATATAATTCTCTCTCTCTCTCTCTCTATATATATATATATATATATATATATACATATTTAGAAGAACCCTTATGCCTATATTTGAACATTAAAACTGAAATGATGGGTGTAATATTCCCCACCTTGCTATAGTGGATATAGAAAGGCTGTGCTTTTAAGGGATTCCAATAATTACCTGTGTCAGATCAGGTTGTATAGTGAACCTTTCTACTGGCTTGATGAATGAATTTTTTTGCTTACAACATTTTGATTATGACTTTACAGCTATTAAGCTATTCAGCATTTGTATGACATGGAAACATATATATAAATTTAAATGTCCTGAATAGCGACATAAGTTTCTAAATGGTCGATTGTCTATCTGTCTGTACGTAAAAGTGATAAATGGCAGAATTTCTAAAAACCGGAGATTACTCTCGCCAGAATACTTGCAAACGTCCGCTAAATCTTTTTACAACACTTAACAACTTAAGAACATACAGCTCGAGTGTGCGTATAAACATCATGAAGTTTTAATTTGAGAAAGAACAGCATTATTCTGTATATATAAACTAATTTCCACTTTTATATTTCAGCTCTTGGGACTCTAATAATGCTACCGATAAGAGGACGACTACACAACTCTTGCCTGATCTGACCCACATATATACACAATACAGCTAACATGAATTTCTCGCTATTACAGGCATAAGTAGTAACTTATTATATAGACTTTCAACTTTTAGGGAGGCGTGAAAACTGTCATCTTCTTATGTAAACTATAAAGAACTTTCAAAAAAGATCAATTCTTCATCAACAGTTTGTCAGTGAAATGAAATTCCTTCAAAGCTTTAGACAAATACCGTGACACTATTCATAAAAGTGGTCTCACGCCATAATGACGTGAACAGTTTCAGGTTTTTATCTTAACATTCTAGAAATCGCGATCACCAAAACCCGACATTGTGATGAAGAGAATGATAGACGATTTTACATGTCTAACCGAATCTTTTAGAGATTAAGGTCGTATCACCGACAATGCGGGTAAGGAATACACTTACAATTCTTAAGTCTATTCAGAAATGAGTTAATTATAGAGACTTATATTTACCACATTTGACAGCTTTTTCTGGCCTTGCCCGTTTGAATATTAAAATTCAACTCTTTTGAGTCCACTTTGCTTTTCGTACATACTCTGCTAGAATATCCATTTGCATATTTTCATTGTGACATTTCCGTGTTAATTCCGTGTTAATCTGCATGAGGCTAGTTTACTGTACGGCGTCGACAGGTAAAATGGAGGCATCATGAATCTGTGTTGGATACTATTTATAGAATTTCGTTTCCTAGAACGCCGGCTAGGTTTCAGTCATACTCATTTTAGAAAATATGTGATTTTCGTAATAATATAGACGATTGAATCGTAAATGAATAAAACGGCCAGTCTCATTTTAATCCTACATACTGATTGATATAAGCCCCTCTGTAAGACGATAGAAAATTTTTTTTATCATAATTTGTCTTTTACAATAATTTTTCCTTTTTAAAAAACTTGGGTTGTTCAAGTTTGTCTTCTTTTTGTCCTTTAACAGCAAGGGTTTTTTACTTTTAATTACCTAAGATCGTTGTAAAATTTTGTACAATAGCGCGTAAAAATCCGCCATTGGTGCTACTAGTAGTAGTTCTGCAACTACCACATATAGTGGCTTTGAATAATAATGTGTCAAAAGATAATCAGATTGCTTATTCTGCACAAAATACATACATGCTTGCGTATATTCAAGCATTACTGTCTCTGCTTTCCCTAAAATTTATGTGTTGATATTCTTATAATACTTGGATTCTTCTTCTTGTTTTTATTTTATTTTATTTTTTTTTTTGGTATTTATTTAACCTAGTTTTCTTCACTATCGCTATTGTTGAGAGCGAAATAAACGAAACCAAATCTGATTATTCTTCTTCATCTATCCCGCTCTACTATTTTTATGGTTATTGCGCGTCCGTTCGCCTTCTTTCTTCTACTTTTAGAATATAACGCGAAATTATTTTTGAAGTTATTTCTTCCCCTACACACAAAGGTGTTGTTAATGAATTCAGACAAATGCAATCTTTTCGCTCGTTTGTGTTTGTAAGTGCAAAAAAAAAAGTTTTTCCGAAGAATTCAATTGACATGAAATTCAATTTTCATATTCTTGCAGAATATCATTAAACTTCATTTCTCTTTCCTTTTTTGACGAGAACATAAAATTAAAACGAAACTCCTACTTTCCAGCATAAATATGCGTTCGACTGACGACGGCGGTACCCAATCATCATATAAAAATCTACAATGTTTGCATTTCATTTACGGAACAAGCATAAAAAAAGAAAAGGGAATTATACATATTTAAATTTCCATCTATTTAGCATTTAAAAATAAAAAAAACATGAAATTCAAATTCTAAGCCTTAAAGAAAGTCAATGAACAGGGGGAGTCATTGAACAGTGTGAGTTTACAGTGAGGCGAAGAGAACGGTGAGATTATTTTTAGGTTGAATGGCCAGAATCTTTCGTTGCCTTTGAAACTTATTTAGCTAGAATTTTGTGAAGCCGTCATTTATTTATCACTAAATGTTCCCTTGTAGTGAACATTATTTGCATTCCTTTTGAAGACTTTGGTAATTATAAATTTTATTATACCGAAGAATGACGGATATATTTACTTTATTAAAGCGTTTGCAATTCCCAGAAGGCAGCTTTAAGGACCCCACAGAGTATACATACTCTTTGTCATCATCAAATTGATTTAAGCATGTCCGTGTGTGTAATGTTGTTTGTAAATATTCTCCGCAAAAATGAAGTTATCGACTTCAAACTTGGGTGCCACATAGGAACTTCTTGCACGCAGGATGATATTGTAAATGGGCTAAATCGCTCAAAGGGCACGCCTACAATACAACGTAAAGTGAGGACACTTCTATTTGTCAAAAGAAATATAAAAACGGGCTTTTGGTGAGGACACTTCTATTTGTCAAAAGAAATATAAAAACGGGCTTTTGGTCATTGCTTATCAACTACAACAGATAAATGTACAAAAATTTGACTTTATATTCTGTGGGCGTTGCTGTAGTGCCTATACAAAAACAGGAAAAATCTATTCCGCCTACCCAATATTATAGTCCAAATTTGATTTTTTGGTTCATTACCTTTATAACACACTTATGAAGCTTTGAAGTACGTTTCAAAAATCCCATCAACTATGTAAATTCCTTGTCAGTTTCAAATGCGGAATGCATCTAAGCATGTGCGTCTGTTTGCCTATCCATTTGTCCATCTGCCCGTCTGCCCAACTATGTAGTATCACTGGTGAACATTCGCCCTTTTGCTAAAATGAAGATATCCCCTAAAAATTTCCAAAGGCATTTGAAAATCATTCAAATCGGTCGAACCACGCGCCCGCACGCCTATGCAAGAAGAACACATAAAGTACGACACATACACCACATAAATTTCCATGTTTATTCTGAAAATAGAAAAGATCAACCCCCCGTCCGCCGCGCAATATTATAGAGTATGAAGCTTTAGTTCTTTTCCTTTTTGTTAATCCTTTTTAGTTATTCCACTTCGGTGTAGAAATAGATTTTGCTTGACCGTTGGTTGCTGGTCTCTTGTTTATGTTGGTTGCTGATACTTGTTTATGAATGGACTTTTGTTTTCAATAGAATTGCTTATTATATAATTTTCACTATTCATATCTTAAGCTACTGGTTCTTATGTGTTTAAGTTAGAGTTAACTAAGATATTGCTATTATATTAAACTCCAAAATTCACTATTAGTCTAAGACGTACTAGCACCCACTGTTATGTAACAGAATGTGTTGTATTATATTCCGTCGCAACAGGTGGTATAAAAATTGCTTCTTACTACCTACCAAAATTAGCCTATTAAAATCCATCTTTACCTATTAGAATAGATCTGCTCGAAAGTTGTTTCAAAGGCGGTCAGCACGGCTAGAAAACGAATAGTGGAGATGGTATGCTGTGCCGTATGTACGTAACTTCTGGACGAGTGAGTGAGAATGCTTGAAAAGTCGTGCAGCCATGACATATCTCTTTTGTCGTCGTAGAATACTTGCCCTGAACATAAGCGCACATTAAACCGATGTTCAAGAGTATCGAGAGTTCTGGACACACCATCGTCGCCGATGAACATCTGAGTCCCTCGCTGTATACGTTCAAGGTTAAGTAAAATTTGGTTATATTCTAACTTTGCTGGATACAGGCGATGTAACCGGTACCGATATCAGCTTTAGTGAAATATTTTTGCTCCGTTTTAAAAACCTAAGCCTTTGACTGCGTGTTTCGACACTTCCAGCACAAGTTCTGTACAAAAGATTTGTTCCTAACCAGAGCGAATAGCAAAACCGATTAAGTTGCTTATTTGCTTGATCATCCAGTCATGGCTAAAAGCTCAAATGTTTTACCGTCGAAGCCAACTCTGCCTTTTGTATATAATCTGCATAAGTTTTCGCCACATCTTGTGAAAAACGAAAGCTTTGTTATTTTCAAACAATAGTAAGATACTTACTATCAAACGAATTTAAAAAAATTTCTGGCCAAAAAGATGTCTCCTAAAACTGTGTTTTTATCGAGTTAGCGTTCGTATCTTAAGTTTAAACTTATTTAGCTTATCAAAGGATGGTGGCAATGGGGACGCATATATACAAATCAGTAATATTGTGAATTGTAGGGTTTTGGTTGTTTTCTGTTCGTAACTTGTGTTCACATTTCACAGTTCTTTTTCTTTCGCACAGTTCTTTTCTTTTGCTCATTATTTTGTTGCGAAGAGTTGGTAACGAAATGTTTCATCTTACATATGTAATTGTTTTTGCATAAATCGAATGCTATTCGAATGCTTGTCGGCACTATTGGTGAGTATTAAATACAAGCGCGCGTAAATACGAGCTACGCATGTAAAGGCTAACTATAAGTGCGCAAAGTATAATCATGAGAGCATCAAATTTCTGTGGAAGGATGCAAGGATAACGTAGAAGAACGTACTTGTTCGTGGTTAGAATAGAATCGCGGGTTATGACAGTATAGGTCTCTTATAGCAGATTTATAATTACACGGTATTACTAAAACGCAATAGTTAGTTGTAGGAGTACATATGTTCTGTATACGGACTAAATAGAAAAGAGAGATCGTAGCTACAGCAGTAGAAGCACAATTTAACGTAAACTTTACAATTCAAAGCACCACAAACGAAAATAACACTTATGAAGCTGAAATTGTTAATTAGGAGGTTGTAGTGTAAACGCCAACTATAACTGTGGATACTAGTAAAAAATTTAAGAGCTCTCTACCAAAGTACAAACGAACGTCGCGAGGATGAATAAAGTCGCCAGCGTAAAGTAAGGGAGAAGAAGACCTTAGAGAGATAGCAGAGGGTGTGGGTACTAGTCCAAAGAACTTGTTTGTCACTTACTGACTGAACATTTAGTCATGAACAAACTCACGCACGCCGATGGCTGTAATAGCAAGTTAATATGAATTGAAATTGGAATGATTGCATCCTCCACAAGGTCCCAGCTTTCATTGACTATTACCAGTTTGAAAGTCTCAAAAAGACGACCCAAAGAAAAAGATTTGGATCAAATAATGCGGAAGCTTAAGTTTGTTATGGGTGCTCTCGTAAATCGTTCCATAAAAAAATCGGCGAAATGTTGGAGAAGCGTTGGACTGATTAAGTTACCTTTGAACCAGACGATTGAATGAAACGAGTGATGAAATGGTGGAAAAAGAAACTTTTGCTACGTGTGTAAGTGCTGGTTATTACTACATTAATAAGGTAAAGATGTATTTACTTACTCTTTAGGTTATAAATAAAAGACAGCATAATTCCATATGGCTGATATGTGTTCTGTGCGTTTGCTCCTGAAACTTATTAAGATTGCTCTAGACTGTTGTTCGAGTAAAAAATTAATTACTCTTCAAAAATCTGTTCGAATTTTCGAACTTTATTAGACACTTTACCATCGAATCAAACCTCGTAAAATTTTTCAGTCTTCCATGAGATATGGAAAACTGAAAAAGGCATGGAAAGGGGTTGGAAATGAAACTATTGCCAACTTGTATGGAATTTTGTCATATCTATCACTATGCCTGCTTAAATATAAAATATGTTTTATCAGAAACACCTGTTAGAATGAAGACGTAATGTGCTGCCTAAGGAAAAGTAAGGCCTGGTATTACTGAAAAATATTAGATCATTTTTTCTGCTTTGAAAGTGTGAAATGAAATGTTAAAAAAATTCCCGGAACATAACATACTTAATTCGTAATATACAGCCAAGTACTTAACATAACGCCAAAAAAGTATGCATATAAGTAAATGAAGTTAATTTTTTTTATCAAATTTCAAAATATCACCAATTAAGTGAGAACTAAAGAAACAATAGAAATTCTATACCCTACACTACTTATGGTACAGGGTATATTAGCTTAGTGCGGACGTATGTAACATGCAGAAGGGCTTAAGATGGGCCCATCTTTTATTATACTGATCGATTCAGTATCACTATCCGAATTGATCTAAGCTTATCTCTCCGTCTGTCCCTCTAATATCTGTTCATGCAAATTTGTGTTCAAGCTACAAGTCGCAATTATTGAGATATTTTGATAGAATTTTGTACAGTGACGTGTTTCTCCCTAGGGACGAATGCTGTTGAAAATGGTTCGGATCGGTTCACTTTTTCGACCACTTCCTATATAACGCCCTATTCTGAAAAGTCGTTATATGAATAAAAATTGTAATTTTCAAAATTTGTCGGCAAAAGTAGGTAAGTAGTACTATTTCGGCGTTCTAAGTTGGTATGAAAACTTTTAACCGGCTGTGGCGATTTTTGAACCCCCTCCCACGTAGTGAAAATTGTAGTTCATACGACAGAAAGGTATAATTTTCAATTCTTCACCATGAAAATTATATCATAAAAGTAATTTAACTTAAAAAATTAATTGTGCCAAATTCGGACCATCTCCTCGGTTTATTTTTGGATCTTAACGAAAATTGACCTTTTGGATTGAGGATTTTAACGAAAATTGACCTTTTGTAGAGCAGAATGGTCTAAGCTTTAATATGTGGTGATGAAAATTGACCCAAATAGTAATTTCATACCAAAATGAACTCTACAAAATTTGGACCATCTACGCTTAGTTTTGGATCCGGCCCTATGTAAGGGTTAAATTTGTACTACATTAGGTTGCGTTTTGGGCCCGCTCCCCCAGAAACACATGCACATGAAAAATATGCCTTTATAAATAAACAAGATATAATTTTTCTGTTCTATAATAAAAATTAGAATTGTGTTAAACAATGTGGTGTAGGGTATTCAATGGTCGGCCTCGCCTGACTAGATGTTATTGCTTGTTTAACTTAAAGCATGTGAAAACACTACAGAGGGACACGGTGCACCATTAACTACTCTACATTACCCTACTGTTCGTTATTCATATAGAGACTTTTCAAAATAAGGTGTCAAAAGGAGAGTGATAGAAAAAGTTATACGATCGGAACCTCGAAAGCGGTCAGTGCACGAAATTTAATCAAGATGTCTCATACATTTGTAGGCTATAGGTTGAACACAAGAAACTGGGAAAGTTTAAAATTATTATTTGAATTGATCGGTGCAATAAAAGAAGAATCTATCTCAACACTTGTGGGTGTGAAATGGTGTAGGAAGTATAAAAAAAGACCATTCGCGCTTATTCAATATTTAGGAATCAGCTAAATAACTATTCAACCTTCGTTTGATTCTCTTATACCAAACATACAGATTGCGTAAGAACGCGTTTAAATAACGCAATCTGGATTTTTAAAGTAAATATTTGTTTTCTCAGGCTACCTATGGGATCTTAGATGAGTAAGCTTTTAGATTGCAAGCATTTGATTTAATAATAATATCACACTTCTAGTGGGAACAAAAATCTCAGATATTTGAAGTTAATTTTAAAGTTTAATAAATTGCCCTTTTATCAATAAAACTTGGATGTAATTACTTATTGTTATCGTTTTGTTCCTTCAAACTGTTGCGAACCTATGTATATATATATATATATAATGTATATACATAAGTGTTGGGCAATCCATCATAGAAATTCAATGAGGTTTTAATAACCACATTATGTGCATAAGCATATATTTCCATATATATAGAAAACATATATGTACTTATTAATGTATGCGTTCGGTTTGTGCTTTTCCTCGAGTCTACCAAGAGGAAATTTATTGCTTGCTCCGTTGCGCTCTTGTTGCTACAATTGTTCTATTGTTATGCAATTTCCTTTTTAATGATTATCTATAATAAATATTTTCCATATACGTTTGTAAATAGTTGCTAGTGTTTGTTTGTTTGTTTGTTTCTATGCATAAACTTAATATGATTTCCATTATCTAGCAATTGTTATTGTGTTATGAGCACTTTATCTGCAGTTGTGTTGTTTTTCGATTGATAGATAGACCAATACCAGTTACTATTTAAACGGCAGTTCGTTTTCCATTCTCTCCAAACTTTTCGCAGAGAGTGAAAAGCAATTTGGATTTTTATTATATCATATATAGAATAAGTATGTTTTCAAATATTTACATGCATATTATTATATTCATTAACTTAACTAAACAGCATCATCTAAACAACAATAATTTTTTATTTTTACTCGCCAAACTCTTGGATGCTTTGCTTTTTTCAATTAAGTATGTATATACATATCCACTACATGCCTTGAACATATTCAGTTAATTAGTAATTTTCACAATTGTTTTCCCCTGTGACATACACACACAAACGTATATGCATGTCTAAACCTATTCATATATTACTCTTACGAACGAGCATTTCTAATTAGCAGATAGTTAGCACTTTATTCGCATTGTTGTCATTTTAGCCAAAGGAGAGATAGAAATTTTTGGTTAAACAAGCTTGGCAAACCATGTTTCTCTGATTTTATGCAACAGGGGGTAATGATCCTTACCATAACTGTATTTAACCAAACATGCATACACAGATTTACACGCATATTATGTGCGGTATATCTATCTCTCCAGCGGCATCAGTAAATTTGCATACGCAATTACATTTGCATCTGTGCTTTGTTCTCCCCCCGTCTTTTTGTTGTTGCTATATAACAGTGAAATGATACTTTAGACACCATAACATAAATTTTATATATGCAGGGATTGTGTTGTAGGTGAATTTATGTTAATTCAAATGACATTTATGTGATTTTCTGCTTAAATATAATGGACTTGATTTCTTTGTTTCTCTCTCTCTCTCTCTATTTCTCTATCCCTTCCTTTTTGGTCTCTATTTGCTTGTGAACACATATTCAATTAATTAATTTATAAAATGATTGTTAACAAGAATGTTTTTTCCGTTGACGAACACAATGTCGCAATCACTTCGATTAATTAAATAATGTTGTTAATCTTAAATCGAAATTTATATAGAGAAAAAAATCTTATGCTCATCACTATACGCTAGTAAGTAATGAAACCAATTTTATCATTCCATTTGTAAATGGTAGAATTAGTTTAAACCAAGCAATCTCTAAATAATAAATACAATGAAAAGCCGCGCTCACTCGTGTTACCATATTATTTGATAAGACAAAACAAGAACATCTATGTTAAAGTAAAAAAGTAACATGTAATTTTTGAAATAAAAATTAGGAAATAATCGAAGATATGTATACATATCTATATATAAACATATATATATCTATATATATATATTTTGATATGATCAATCACTCAGGGAATGTCCCCTATTCGCGTAACGCAGTGACGGTCAGAAACAATTTATGAAAGAGAGAGACTGAAAAAAAATGGGGAGATGATGGCTGCAGGCTAGTGGATGTGTGACCAATCGATAGATGTTATGTCTTTATCGACTGAGCACTCATTACAGCTGCGATGAAAGTAAACTGTACCCCATGTGCGAATTGAAACGTCGAACCCTGGCTTGATAGTCGCGATTGCTACTCAGTTACTCATATGAGTTATAAAGGATAAGAACAACAAAATGTATGTAAAAACAAGCAAAAACACTAAAGTAGAGCAAAGTTCGCCAATAAATACCCTACACAATCCTACCATTATTCAAATAACGATTTTTTAAATAAGATCTTATATGGAGAGCGGTCGCAAGAGCGACCCGGTCCAAATCATTTTCAATAGCAGCCGTGTTTGGCCCAAAACGGGTCAAAAATTGCGACCTATAAATTGAGCACAAGCAAACAAGACGGACAGACAAACTTAAACCGATCCAGAAAATGGTTTGGTCCATCTCAAAGTCTTCCATATGTTTCATACATCCGCACAAACTTAATATATAAAAGTGAGGTAGGGTATAATTAATTAGTAGAAATAAATTGTGAATGATGAACGAAATAGAGATGTTACACAAATGCCTTTAAAAGAAAACGAATGGCGGCGAACTTTAAAGTAAAGGTAAAGGTAAAGCGAAAAATAGCAACAGTATTACCAAACGAAAGATGTTGGATACGAGCACCTTTTCAAACCCTTGATATTAAAGAAGTTTTAGCGTCATCATACGACTACGAAAAATTCCAAAAAAATTCAAAGTTTTGGTTTTTTATATAAGCAAAGACCAATTTCATACATATTCAATCCGGTCGATAGTTTCATCTAAATGTAGGCTTTTTCTCTCAGCAGTTCTTAACCCAATCGAACCGCGATGTGTCTTCGAGTCCCATTTGATTGTTGCACTTAAGTTTTTAGCTAATTTGACATTACATTTCTAAAAAATGTTTTGGATCAAACAACGTTCATTTTCGGTAAGACATAAAATAAATATGGCCAATTGTTGTGTGTAAAATCGGCGAGAGCCATTTGGCTAAATATTTACTCAAAATCCTAACTAAGACGCAAGTTGTTTCTAAAAAGTTTAGTTCAAGACATGATAAAACAACACAGCTTGTGGTGTGCTTGACCACGTATCCATCAGTATGGAAATTGAAGTCTAGCCAGATGTTACATCGACTAAACGTGACATTCAGCGTCTTTGTCACATATACTCAATCAGAGCTTTTATTTTTTGATCAAGTTTCTTTGTGCAAACTTTTCTAGTTCGTGTACAGCAAGCAAATTGTTTCTTTTCCTTCTAAGCTTCGCCTTTCGTTGCCTAAAGGCGTTTACAATTATTTTAACTGACTTCTCTCATAAATAATACAATACAATACTCTACAATATTCTCTCATAAATAATACGAGTCATAAACAAGAGTTTAAATTAAAAAAAGCTTTAATAGGTTTTCAATAAAAAACAAATAAAATGCTTTGCAACTTACAAATCGATTTATAAAAACAAGTAACAACACTGAGGAGGGCAACGGCGTACCGTCAAATATCCTACACTAATTAACAGATATTCATATAACGAGTTTTCAAAATAAAGCGTTCCATAGGAAGTGCTCGAAAATGTGGGCCGAGTCGAACCATTTTCAGTAGGATTCGTCCTTGGAAAAACGCCTTCATCCATCAAGTGTCATCAGAATGTCTACAAAATAGCGACCTATGGGTGGAGCATAATATTACATGGACAAACAGGGAGGGACAGACCCATTTATACTCATTTAAAAATAATTCTGAAGCGAAAGGTATAAAAAAACGAGGATGTTACATACATATATGCATGCATCGTTGTACAGTTAGTATAGGAAAACGAAATGCACGTATGCAATGCAAAATGCATGTATATATGTGATATGTACAAATATGGATATATATATATATACAAATAACTGGCTTAGAATGATTTTCTGAATCGATCGATATAATAAAAGATGGATGTACATCAAGTGCATCTGGGTGTAGCACATACATCCGCACAAACTTAATATATCCTTATAGGATAAGTGTTGTAGAGTGTAATGAAACATTATTTTGTACAAAACGAAAGTATTCAATAAATATGTGAATGTTTTTATCATTTAATAAACTTTTTTTGCGTTTTTTCTTAATTTACTTATTTTTCTGTTCTTTAAATCTCGAAAAGTTTTTTAAGCCAACCTTTCTCAGCGCGATGATGTTGCACAATTTCCGGCACATTATACAAATACTATGGGCATTCATTCGATTTTATAATATTTCGATAGGCTTTTCAATCTATTTTTTCTTTTAAAACAATGCGCAGTGTCTTCCTGAGGAAACCTGAGTCAGCCAGTGCTTGATATGTAACTCTTATACGTTTCAACTATCAATGCAATTCAGATGAATGCCTATCTTTGTGTGTGTGTGCGTATACATAAATGTGTAACATCGTAAATGGTATTATAAACATTATCGTCTTGTAATTTTTGCAGAACTTAAGCTTGTACACTCATACACCCATCAGTTTGCACGTCAGATGGGGTAAGTCGGTTAATGCTACGCGAGCCCAAAAGAATTTTCAATGCATTTGCAAGTATATTTATTTGACTTTTATCACATACAACTTTGATTTCGTATTGAGGCAGTTGATGTGCACAGCACACATCCTGAATGTTGTGGAAGCAAAATGAAAGACCAGCTAATAGCCAGTCAAGCACACATACAGATACAAGCCATACGAGAAATACAACTTCTCTGGCAAAATTGATCAATATTCCCCAGCTACGTTTTATTTTTTTTTTCCTTTTGTTTTGAAATGTTCTTATGGAAACGAGGATAGTTGGAATAAGGTTTTCGGTGGCTTCGATTCATTGGTTAACAATTCGTTGCAATGTTCTGCTGTTTCTATTACTGGTTCCGACTTGAAACTTCTCAAATGCGTTTACAAGTTACTGCAGTCCATCTATAGTAGCTTTAGTATGCATGCCTATATATGTATGTGTTTGTCGTTTACTTATTCCATATAGACTTCAATTGCTACAAGAAGTTTGCTGTAACATGATCGTCTGCCTAGCGAAGACTACAAACAAACTTTACTGTAGCTTTAAGTTATGATAGAGGACTTTTCAAAATAAGACGTTAAATGGAAAGTTGTCGCAGAAGGACCCATTGGACCCATCCGAACCCTTTTCTGCAGCGTTGCTTGGGTTAAAGCATACGCATGTGTCACACTTAACCAAAATATCTCAAATTTGGATTTTAAATACAAGAAGACAAGACGAAGTGACGGACAGACGGATAGACAAGCTTAGATCGATTTAGAAAATGACTCTGAACGGATTGATATAATAAAAGGTAGGTAAGTCCTTTGGGGTGTTGCACACATCCGCAAGAACTTAGTATAACCTGGCACCACAAGAAAGACACTAGATAACAATGAAAAGGACTTGAATACGACCAAAAAAATTTGGATTAAAGTAAAACAAAATTAGACGACGATAAAGGAATAAATGTAAAAAGAAAGTGGATAAACGCAAAAAAATTTAAATGTAAAAAAAATCTAAATAAACAAAAAAAAAAAGAGAAAAAGAGCAATAAAGAAAGTCTCCTTATCATTGTCGGTTCAGCACTGGCTTTTTAACCACGTTACCACCCAGTATATCGAACACTAGCTCATAAAATAAATATAATTATTATGAGGTGATATGTGAACAGCAAAGAACATTACAGTGGCAAGGCCGAGTATTAGATATCTTGCACCACCTCGCCTAATACAGTTATTCATTTGTTTTGGTGATAATAAACTAAAAGTTACACACCATTTTCATACCACGGAATACCTTTTATGAAAACTTGCAGATTGGGGGAAACCTTATATACGGTGGTATCTAAAAAATAAACCTACGTGGTGCAAATTCGCTAAGGTTGATTTTTATGTCACACTACTATTATAAACTAATTTGCGCCATGAATACTTGAAAATTATATTTTTTACTATATAAAAATTCAATTTACGTAGGAACGGTTACATGAGATAGGGTTCAAAAAGGTCTAAATGCTATTACAAAGCGAGTTTTGTCGAGAAAGTTTGAAAATTACAAATTTTATTCCATATAACGACTTTTCAAAATAGAAAATTATATGGGGAGCGGGGAGTGTGCCGATTGAAACCACTTTCAATAGCGTTCGTTATTCACATGGACAGACATCAGACGGACAAAAATGCTTAGATTGCTTCAGAATCATTTCGGTATAATGGAAGCTGCCCGTCTGGGCACGTCCGCACGTGTATCCTGTACCACAAGTGGTGTAGGGTAAAAAAAACACTAGGTCGACTCCAGGTATTCTTTCGCAAGTCTGACTTGGTCACGCGGACTGCGAAAAGTTTTTGAGTTTTTTTATACCAACCACCAAATGATGGGGGTATGCATTCATTTTGCGAAATGTTTGCAACAGCTAGCGGGAAGCTGCGTAGCCGCCATAAGTTGTTGTGGACAATCGCATATATTAGCACATCATTACGGCTTTTCAAAGAAAATCATTAAATATTAACAAAATGAAACTGAATGATCTAAACCACCCTACAATTATTGATATAATGACTTTCAAAATAAAAGAGGCGTTTGAAAGAGTGCTCCGATCTGAACCATTTTCAAGAGTGTTCGTTTTTGGGTCTAATTTTATAAAACTACCTCAAAAACAGTGAACTGCAATTTGAACAAAAGAATACTAGACGGACAAATGGGTGGAGAAGCGTAGATCGGTATATATCGATGAATCTATCTCAAGTGTTTCTGGCCATTATACACACGTGCACAACTTAATATACCCCACACCATTTATATATGCAATTCAATATAATGGACGGAAGACCTGCAGGCATCATAAGAAGCCGCCATAAGAAATCATAACACTTTTATTCATCCATATGGAGCTTTCACAAGTAATAAAAAAGTGATATTCAAGGGGAATTGAAGATATCTTCATATACATATGCAACGAAACGATTAATTTTACATTACAAATTGATTGATTGATTAGCAAGACTCACAAAAGCACTTTTGCACTAGACAATAGCGATGCTGACAATTAAGCGGCTAAGCGAAGAGAATGGAGAATACCCGTAGGATAATGAACAAAAGAACATTAATACATTCCTTCCAAACTCTTGGCGGCTTAAGACCCAAAGAAGAATCTAAATTATATTTTGATCTCATATAAACTAACGAGCGCTTGGGCTATAAAAACACAAAGTGGCTCTCGTTATTTTTCCAGCGTTTTTCACATTCCGGAATATTTTAAAACAATTTTTCCGTAGATTCCTTTTATTCCCCGCTGATAGGCTTACAAAATATCATTTTGTAATGCTTTTATCATAGAAAAACCGCCAGACGTTAATGGCATTTACGCAAGCCATTCAAACTTATACAAGAATCACAGATCTTTTGCATAATTGACGCTATAATCTTGTTTTTCTTTTAATTTCATTCCTGAAAATAACCAATAAAAAAAATCTGATGCCTTGCGTATTCGATATTCCTTACCATAGTTGCGTATCGTTCTTCGTTTACTGCATTCTTGACCCGCTACAAGGTGCATGTCTGGTTGCCTTTTTGCATGCCTTCCTGGTTGTTTAAAGGAAAATGCATTTCACATTTCCACTTTGCTGCACAATTGAGTGCCATCAGTATACCGAAGAATAATAGAATGAGGAGTATAAGAAGAGAAATGCAGACAATGCCTTGAGGTTAAAGAATGAATTTCAATCAGGATGAAAATGAATAAAAGCTGACCATAACATAAAATGACGAATAAATGATACAATTCGCTCAACCATCTACTAACACCCACAGCTGAATAATCCTTTAAAGGAAATCAAAGCGGACAGACTCAAGCAAAAGATAATCGGAATGGGAACACAGATGCAGGATTGTATGAAAAGTTCCAAATCAGGATGTCTTCACTTTTAACAAGAGCAACTAAATTATTCGATGCCATGCTTGCGGTGAAGAAACAAACATTTCTGTAGATTTTTGCATCTACAATTATCCGAAGAGATGCAATGTATGTACAGGCGGTGAAATCAAATTTTGTAGAAATACATTCGACTGTAAAAGAAAAAAACCGATTACAGGACAAGGCGTAACTGAAACGAATAAAGGTATAAATTAGTAACAACGTAGCACATCAATTACTTTTATGCACAAAACCCATCTGTGACTAATACGGAAGAACCCAAGAATGCCAAGTAAAAATACAGCTAAAAAATATGCAAAAATTGGAGAAAAAGGACTATTCTATGGCTTACAAATAGCAAATCTCCTGGCGTAGTACCTAAACGCTAGTTTCGTGAAAAACATTCCCGGAATTTAAAGAAGCTTTTATTGGGTGAAAATCTCACACTTTATAAATGGCATTAACGAAAGGGAGCTGATAAGCCACCTTCTCTAATACGAAAATTGCTGTTAAAATACACGTGCCATGAATTTATTTTACTATTTTGACTTTGCTGTAACTGATTAAATTTAAACGCATAAACATATTTACTACCTTGTGGGGTTACGTAATCATTTTACTGAATTAGAAATTCGAAAACCTTCGAGGCGATTTAAAGCGAGTAGTTCGACGGCAAATCCCACATTATACGACGTATCAACGTGTTTGATTAATTTGTATACCTTAGCTGCTAGATGTATAAACAACATACAAGAAAAAATGGCTTTGAAAACCGCATTCTATCAGATCAAGGTCAAAGGTAAAATTTATAGAGTCGCACTGTTTCCGCTTCAACGATTTCATCTAAATGAATTCATACTGATTGTTTGCTAGCACCAAACTTCAATAATAATTCATAGACACTCTGCGAAGGGTCAGGCTTAACGGTGATTTTTAGTACGCCATTATCAACTTTTGATTCTGGGGAATCACGTGGCTCATTCGAAAGTTCAAAGTTAACTCTACCAAGTTTGGCGAGCCAAGTCGATATTGCCTGTTGTGTAGTAACACTGGAGCAGAATACATTATTAATGATTCGCGTGGTCTGCAATGCCATAGTTCCCACCTCTTAATAGTGCGAATTTCTGACCGTTCGATTTTCAACAAAATTAATTTTTGACAAAAGTTTTTAATATTTTTAGAGCCTACCCATTACATCTATCCTACCCTTTAGTTAACGCGGACCGTCCAGGGAGTCTACGCTGTCAAAATCTATAACATTATGTTATAGGCGTAACAAAACATGGTGACGGAACTAATCCACCTCCTTCCTACTAATAGAGTGCAACGAAAAAATTAGTTTTGCCTTTCGTACTGCAACAAAATTAAAACACTCTTTCAAAATTAACCCGCAATTGTGAAACATTTAATTTGTGATCTCTCTCGCCTTTTTAGCTTAAGCAGCCTTCCACTGTTAAGTATAAAAAGAAGAGATGAAGCATAAAATTTGCATAAATCTTCGAAATAATCTGCTTAAAATTTTCACGTACAATCTCTAAGGGTAGACAGGACAATTCACCGACTAACCTGTAATTTTAAATTCATTTAAAAACAATTCGTAGCTAAACTGTTTTTACATCATTGATTATATTCGTTTTAAAGTGAAAAAACAAAAAAAAGGAAAAAGATTTATCTGAACAAAAAAAGACCAGTATTGTTTAATTTAAATCATTTTTCACACATTTAGTATTTTTAGACATTTTTTCAAAACGTTCGCTCGATGATTTACATTCCGTAAAACTCAATAACACAGACTCGGATTAAATTTCAATCTCTTACTTTTTGGTCATGACTCAAAAAGGATTTACGTACTCATAGGTAGTCAAATACATAAAATTATGCAAAACAATTTCGTTTGTTGTTTCATTCATTCTATTCGGAGTATATATATGTAATAGCATTGTATTAGAATAACTCGTTTGAAATTTCTGCCTGAATAGCAGTTAGACAAGATGAAATATCTGATGAATGAAGAGAATTAAAGTAACAAAGAAACTGTCATCTAAGAATAAACAACAGACATACGTCTAGGTTATGAATTGAAAAAATTTTCTAAGATCATATTAAGAATTTTTTTAAAAATTTGTTTTGTTATGAATATAGGATACAAATTGTTTTTCATATTCTATTGATTAATATATTGGAAGAAGAGCTTGCTTGCAAATTTCCGTTCGTTTTAAAAAGGATTCCTTCATAGTAGAAAAATGGCAATTCTTGCTGCAAATGAGTGCATTGTTTTCTTTTAAGCTCTCGCGTATTTCGCTTTGCTTCTAATTCTGTTTTGCTTTTGCAGCTACAACACAAGCATGGAGTCATATTCATGTTGTCAAAAACGTTCTCGACGCTCAGAAGGAAGCTTTAGGAATCTAAT
This sequence comes from Glossina morsitans morsitans, assembly GCA_001077435.1. Lineage (NCBI taxonomy): Eukaryota > Metazoa > Arthropoda > Insecta > Diptera > Glossinidae > Glossina > Glossina morsitans. The sequence goes on along the minus strand of CCAG010007042.1, from coordinate 31,698 downwards.
AAGGTGTATTAGATTATTGATCAGCATCAAATTGTGAATCGATTTAACCATCTCAAGCTGTCTACCTGCGCAAGGTCGATGGTAAACATTCTCCTGGCCGCAAAAATATAACTATCGACTTCAAATTTCGCAGAAGCATTAGAAATTTCGGCCCGCAGCTTGGTATTGACAATGAGCGAGGTCGATTGAAGGACAGTGTGAGATAAACTGCGCTTTCTGGGTGCTTTGCTAATTACCTGTAAACTAAAATAGACACATCAGAAAAATTCCCGCGTATATCGAACAAAAATGGTAAAAATCAGCCACGCACATCCAATATAATATAGTATTTTTATTTACTTTTTTGTTGCTTTTAATATAATGGTGATAGATATCAAAAATGCTACTGTTGTACTTATTTTATAAAGTCAGTTTATAAACTACGCTAAGGTGGGAGGATATTAAGTTGGTCCGGGTGTCTTCAACCCCTAAAGAGACTTGAGATACTTATACCCTTTTTATACTTTCTTTAGCAGATTAATCTTTTTGAATTTTTCGTTGCATCGATTTAATTCTGTCCGTCTATTTGTCTGCCTGAGGCCTGTTTATCATAAATCATCATACCACATCTATCAATAAGTATCAATTTTTGAGATATTTTGATGAAATTTATTTATTGACATATTATGACGCGAGGACGATCTGCTTTCACAATTACTATCTGCCTTATTTTGAAAAATTTGCTCTATAAAAAAATGTCTCCAGTTTTTAATATTTCTCGCAAAATTCAAAAAAAGAAAACATTCCTAGAAAATTTAAGGCTGTTAAGGCCGTAAAGTTTAATTTAGTAAGATTTTGTAACGCAAATAGAAGAGAAAGTGCTTTAAGCCCAGCGGTTTAGGGATTTAATGGTGGACTCAATAATCGCCTACGGCTTTGTCATTTCTTTTTACTCTTTTTTACTGTTTTTTATGGGCTTTAGCTCCTGCAATGTAATGTAAACCCGTAGCGCCTGTGTTCCAAGAGCTTAAGCTTAGTAAATAAAGAATAACGAACAAGTCTAATTAAAAATGAATCTGAAATATTTAGTGTCCACTCTCAAATTGTGCACTCTCTCTGCGTCTACTCTCAAAACGCAGTTCACCAACGGTTTTGAGTCTAGTAGCCTTAACGCTTCGTTCGTTCGACGCCAATAGATATTTGAAGATTGGATAGTACTTCATGCGAAAGGTCGACAAAATGCTATCTCCGTCAAGTCTATAAATAAAGGCGGCAGGAAACAAGCTTTCCAGCATGCGTGTGCTGGATTTGCTGGCGGTTTTTGTCCTTGCCGAACACCGGGTATGATTGCCTTTCAAATTAAGTGCCAAATTGGTGAATGAAATAATAGAGAATGATGATTTGTCAGTTGTTGCGAAAGAACAATTTATGTTCCACCGCTCTTTCATTTGCTACCACTTGTCATGCAATACCATTAAATACTTTTTATTTATGGAACATTCATGCAGGGTTTCTGTGCTCGCAATTCTAATGATTACTTATGTGTAAGAGAAAGTCATTTTAGAAAGTCAACTTTACGAATGGTGTCAAGCCAATTTTCTTCTAATTTACCTTTGATATGTATTCCCGATTCTATTAGTTTTCACAGCCTTTTAAATCTCCGTTAATTCTAAGTTATTTCCGCATTACCCAATTTTACTTGTAAGTTTTTAAAAACTTAAAGTCTAGATTCCTTTTAAACCTGTACAAGTGAAAAATCGTATTCAGCAACTCACACAAAAGCTGATGCCCTTGAGAAATTATTGATTACTTGAAATACAGGCCCGTCTACTCTATTGAAGGTAAGCAAGTAAGCAGTATGCTCAATATATCTAAACAACGTTATCAAATACTTTTCAAGTGCGAAGAGAAGCCGTTAAGCCGCTGAGACCTTTAACCAAAATCATTACGTAATAGCCTAACAAGCCGTTAAATCAAGAGTTCGATTTCAAAGAAGCCAAGCGTTTTGCTTGAAGTGGAAAGAAAATCACGCATTGAGAATAGCAACCGACATATGTTTTCTTTTTAGGCAACCTTGTTATCTAGCGAACATTTTTGTCTGATTCCCATTGAAAGCTCAAAGCAATCACTTCAATCAATCAACTTGTAAAGACTAATTTTGTTTTGTTCATTCCGTTAATCTGTTCAATGTTTTCCTCGTTAATTTTTTCTTAAACATTCGTTTAGCGAATAATGCAGTTGCGGTTAGAATTTCTTCATCACTCTTTTTGTAAAGTATACTAGTTTTAGTACTAGGTTTGTAGCCTGTAGAAAAGAGCTTAAGGAAGCAGACAAATTAAATTTATTTCTTTGTGATCAACAATTCAGGGGATATCCCTTATATGTGCGGGCATGTGGTGATCAAGAAGAGTTATAGACTAGCGCAGAAGGGGAGCAGTGTTTGTGAACGCTCAGCTTGAAATGGAGACATCGAGGCACGGTGAGAAAGATCACTGGCGGTGGATTGTTGCAAGGGGGTAGTACGGGTAAAAAACAAAGAGACGCGGTAGTGCGTTGCGCAGTATGCAGGTAACTTCAGGACGATCGGGCGTGAAAGTTGAGAAAGTCGCATAGTCCTGTTAAAGGAGTTAATCGGTGGACAAACGGTTTTTATCTCTGTAGAAACCTTCTTCTGAAAGTATCTGTGTATAAGCAAAACAGCGCACATTACGTCGTAATACGCCGCAAAACATACCAAATGCTGCATCGATTTAGTTAGAAACATTGGAGGATCCGTCTAAGTTGCATTTACATTCTCAAAGCAAAACGAAAATTATGATAAGACCCAAAGGTTCACTGTATACAAACTTGAAGGATCCAACCTTATGCATCCAAGGCGTTGACAAGTCTTGGATTCAAATTGTACGAGATCCTCTGGCTAAAGCTTGAAAATAGCGATTTTTAAAATCTTTTTTTATGAAGAATCTCATGTAGAAAAGAAAACTTAATGATTCTCTCTTCTTCATGAGGTGCTGGGTATCCAAGATTCACCATAAGACGGATGCATTATTTTTGTTTTCTTTCTCTTTGAGCTCCACTATTCCGCGCATGTAACTTATGTTTCATAAGTTTCACTTTAGCTTAATTAACACAAGTGGTGGAGAAGAAAAAGTTCTTGAGTGTTGTTTTACCACGAGAAGGTGCTTAAGCATCGCTAATGAAAGGCATCATAGCTTTTATGCGTTGCTTACGAGTCGACGTTTTACGAAAATAAAATGAAGTGAAAAGAAAAAAACAAAACATTGAAGAATATTTGCAGTCTGCTTGTGGAATATTAAATTAAAAATATTACAAGCGGTAAATATCATGTAATAAACTGTCATAAGCAACGTACAATGCGACTTCATACAAGCGAGGTAAGCATTATTGTTAAGTTAACATTACACAGCTTGTCGGTGTCTTATATATAGGCGAAGCGTTGAAAACGTGCCATAACAATTTACAAAAATGCGGGTAACATTTTACATTTTCATACTTTGGAATATTTGAAAAAATGCAACAGTTTCGAGAGAAAGCATACCTCTCTATGATACTGCATGCATTAAAGGTAATTGTGCAATGAGCACGTGTCACGCGGGTGCACTGCGTGTGCATTAGATGGCAACTAACTGACTCTTAATTGTTGAGCTGAATAGTTGATGTTTGCGCCTTAGAGAATAGAACAGATAATAAGGGTTCAGGTGTTAACTTTTTTTGTTATATAAAAAGAGTCAGAATAGACAGACAGTCTTTAGATTAAATATGCATATATAATATGAAAATATGCTCCCCTTTGAATAGTGTCAGATTACGTACAACCTGTTGAAGAAGAAACGCGGTAACAAAGTTAAAGATTTTTTTAGAAAATGTTAACTTTAACCTCACCCATCTACTGAGTTAAACTAACAAGAGAATTTTTTTTTTTAATTTTACGCAAAAAGCTTCATTTGCATGTGTATGGGCGATGGCTCGTGTTTTTTCTTTTCTCCCTTTATTCTAGCGAGTGTACGTTTTTTCACAGTTGCTGTTATTGTTTTGATTTCATTGAGTTTGGCTTTTGTTTGTGTTCACACAACCTCTCATCTCTTTTTCAGACTGATTCTTCCTCTTCCTCTAATATTTACTATGTAATATATGCTGTAAATATACGTCTATCTAAGTATCATTGTTGTTTGTTATCTCTGCTATGAACCTAAACCTAATGTCTATGCATTGCCTACGTATGCGCCTTTGCATAAGCTTTCGATTGCAATAAAGATCCGGTGGCTTTGTTAAGGCATTTACATACATTTAAAACGTTTATCGATTATGTAGATGCGTGTGCCTACAAGTTAAGTAAACCATATTTTTTAAAGCATTTCAATTGAATTTTTTTTCTTTTTTGCTCTTCTTTAATACAGCAAAAGATTGTTCGTTTTGTCGAATAGTTCGCAAAACAGAACGCATACAGACTGCCAACGGATTTTTCTATTTGATTTCTATTTCTTCTTTTTGTTTTTTGCAAACATTTTGAAAATTCAGTACAGTATGCGCCTTTATACGGAGAAATATATATTTATTGCATCTTTCATGTTAGCGCAGTAATAAAGCTTAAATGCAGGCAACAGTCTCGGTTGGTTAAGAAGAATTCACAGTGTTTAGTAGTATAAATTAGGTTTCGTAAAAACCATTGAGAGAAGACGTAATGCCCTTCTAAATATTCAATCCTATGTTTTCTATATACTGATAGCAACATGGTGTAAGAATATACTGGTCGTAGCTGGTTCTATGGCAGTCCCAGGCATGCTAACAATTGCCGAATTCTTGGACGCAAGAAACTCTACTAAATTTCTTGATTCTTGAAAAGACAAAACCTGAGCAGCACTTTGAAAGAAAAAAACTTCAAAAATGTTCAGCATCTTTGGTCCTGCTTGAAGTGGGCGAGAGATTAGAGCAAAAGTTTCACAAAGTCATTAAAGAGCTGGACAATCTAAAACCATTTAAAAACTTGACGGCCGGGAATTCTGGCACGTAGCTGCCACATAATCAAGCTTAAGAAATTTACTTCACCGAATTTTTGTCTCCACGTACTTCATTTTAATTTCAAGAGACTTTTAGTCACCCTTTTATAAAAAGCGGATAACTTATTAATGCACCACTGAGAAAGACTTCAGAGCGGAACAAGCTTTTGTGACAAAACATATAGAGTTTCCGTTGCTAGGCATGCCGCAAGATTCGGTCTTGTGCTGTTAGCGAATACAGCGACTGTAGGTAAGAATTGAAAACGACTGAGTTACCGCAATTTTTCTAAAGGCAATGTGAGTAGTATAAAAGTGTGTTGACGTCTCCATCACTTCAATAAATATTTGGGATGATACACCTGCGACCGCAGTCATTTTCCAAAAAAAGGCCCTTAGGAACTAAATAAATATTTTTTGACGAAGTATAATAACTTATAGTGTTTATAGCTAAATAAAGCGGCCAAAAAGTAAATATGTGGTACTATAACGGCATTTTTCAATAGAAAAAAAAAAGCCACAAAACATTTTCAACTCTTTAACTCAAGGAATTTTTAAAAATTATTTGGAAATTTCGAAACGCCTTTTAATGTCTTTTATACACAGCAACAAGGAGAATCGATTTTCAATTCTAGTCAGTTTCAACGGATCTAATAGATTTATTTAAATGTGATTAAAGTCTGAGTAACCTGCGTTGTAGAATTAAACTCAATATAAGGGAGGAAACCAAATTATTTCTACTGATCCAGATATCTTAGATCGGAAAGATTCTTGTATTAAATAAAACTTATGGAAAATTTGCTTAGATTTGTGGCAATAATTTCGCGTTAGAGCTAACACCGATAATTAACTTCGATGATAAGACAAACAACACTTGTTGCACCGGAACTCCTTAGGAATTTATGTGAAATCTCGTAGCACATGAAATTTTTCAGCAAAAGTTGTTAAAAGTTTCAAAAGACGGTCTAAGCCATTTTAACCATTTGTGGACTTGTCTCTCTGTTGAATTTGCCCAAACATTCTTTGTACACCGTATTTGAAATTAGGCGTTTTAAAGTGGCGTGCAAGAGATATCCCTTGTACTTCGTTTCTAGACTTTAATAACACTGTACTCAAGTGTCGCACCAAATTTCAACACAATCTCTCATTGAATGTGCTTAAAACCCATTAGCTCCGTTAATCGCATTTTTACAACCTAAGGAAAGATTTAATTTTAGGTAGAAAGACCGCTGTAAAGAAAGCCATTACCTGAGAGAAATTTTGCCATTGAAGCTCTAGTTTGCCCGAAGGCTTTCTAAAAGAGTATCTGTGTTAAATGAATCCTAGCTAGCAAGTTACAGCCTAATGTCTTACCTGTCATTTTTTGTTTCTGTGGCTTCAGAAAGTGTTTGTTTTTATTTAAAAGTATTTCCATATAAAAATAAGTGTGGCCCAGCCTCACTGAGATGACCGTTCAATGTTGCGAGCCAATCCAAAGAGTTGACTACTTCTGTCAAGAAAGTAAAAATGTGTGATGGTCCATTTAATGTTAAATAACAATATTCGGTTATAGAATTGCAAATTTTCTTGGCATTTAATCTGTCATTTCCCAATACTTGTAGGATGGGCGAGTTCTGTTTTACCAATTGACATTTGACGCAAAAGCGACCACCTCCAACAAGAAAGGAGAGGGAATGACGAGGAATATTCAAACACGACAATCCAGTTTTCTGAGATTGGAGATTAATGATAAAAACTAATAATAAATGTATTGCAATGAAAATATATGTCTACCACAAGTTTCAAAATTTTAACGGCGTTCTTCAAACAAGAGTTAACAAAATCGCAAGCAGCATGCCATCAACAATTTTCATTTGTTCCTTTCGAATTTTATCCTAGATTTTTTTTGAAATATTTCAATACTTAATACCCACTGTCTATAAACGGTAGGTGCTTGTATCGATGATATTCGTATTCAAACTAATGTTTATTTGATGCAAATAATGATGTCAAAAGCAAATCGAAAAATAAAATGTAAGTAAGACACAAATAGATCTAAAACTTGGAAGAGATAAAATGCAAGTACGAACGAAATGGTTAAAGAGAAAAAAGAAAAGCACAAAAAAAAAGATAGAGTAAAAAATTTCTTTGGATATGCTAAAAATTCTTTTTACTTTGAAAGAAACACGACGGCTATGAGACTGTAAACTCTTGATGAAGGCAGCAAAAAGGAATCCATAAAGGAATGTCATCATAGCTTAAGGGATTTGCAATAAACTCTATGGAAGCCGAACTAAAGCAATACACACAACAACTGAGAAATATACAACAACAACATTTTTTACAAACCAGCAAAATTGAATGGTGATATGTGTCCGTAAGTCTGTATTTATGTATAGAGTTAGTTATATGGTAATTTCTTTCTTACTTTCTTTCTTTGCTTTCTAACGAGCGTATAAAAATATACATACTTACGTACATATACGTTTATATATATATATATACATATATATAAATATATTTATATATATATATATATATAGAACAGGATATAATAGCAAAAGGGCACAATTCATGGCACACATATGCCTTTTCCTCTTAATAACTAAATATATTATAGAATTGTATGGAGATTAATATGCAAATGCATATACATGTTTATACCATAGACATAACATATGTTTAAAGATATAAGCTGAGCGATATTTTATTTACTTTAGTTAATATTAAGTTATACTGAGTGCTCAGTTTTTATGACATAAATGTTTTTTTTAAATTAAGTAGTTATCAGATATACTTAAATTCTATCCATGATTCTCTGAATGAATGATCATTCATTTGTTTAAAGGTATAATTGTTATTTGCTACACATACATAGTTCCTATGGCGGTTGTTAGAGATTTAATTGATTTGGAATTTAAATTTTTACTTTACGTTAGTTCGTACGTAGAAGTATTACCTACTAAAGGCATTTTAAGAGTTAAGACAAAAATTGAGGAGAGATTTTGCTTTATTTTCAATTTTCCTTAGAGAATATCATGTAAAACTAATTGACAAAGACAGACTTGAAAGGAAATGCCCCCCATACAATATCTTGCAATACTTTTCGCTAACTTCGATCTTTCTGAATTTTGGGCGAAGTTCCTTCGCTTACTACCCTTCTTAGAGGAAAAATTTTACAACGGATTGTTTGCACGAGATTTTTTACCGGCTTTTTATAAACGAACCCTCTTTGGCCGGGTTGGAAAAGCCGTAATAACTAATGCGGATTATCAAAAATGGACCGAGAACAAGTCAAAAGTAGAAGGATTCTTTTTGGATAGTCATTAAAGCACAGACGTCTTTTCTTCTCAAAAAGAATATGCAGTTGCATGTATTTTGATCAGCGATAACTATTGGTGAAAACGATAAAATAATGCCAAGCATTAATATGCACAACGATTAAATTCGATAATTTTGACCTTTCTCTACACAAAATAACAGTTTTTTATTTAGTCTTATTGAGTTATTCAGTGTACACAGACGCTTATAAGGGAACGCCAAAATTATATTTAAAGAAATTTGAAAAGAAGAAGAAAAGGGTTTGAAGAACGCAAAGACTTTTAGAAGCTTACGGTGATGATACTCTATCGTATTTCAATTTTCGGTTTTGCTTTCAAAGGTTAAAAATTGGTGATTTTGATATCAATGACAAGAAAGTCGTGAAGAGTCAAAAAAGTTTGAAGACAATGGACGAAAACCCAGCTCAAATCCTTAAATAACTTTCGAACAGCTTAGCAGGTGATAAATCAACTGTTTCCAAATGTTTACATACGATGGGAAAGATCCAAAAGGGGGAAAAATGGCCACCATGTGAATTGATTGACATTTCGAACCGTTTCAACATCGCGGTTTCATTGCTTGTTAAGTAAAAAAACACAAGTTTTCTGTGGCTTATTGTGATTGGCGATGAGAAATGGGTCCACTACGACAATCTCAAGCGAAAAACGTCATGGGTTAGTCTAGGGGAGCCGTCTACATTGACAGCGAAGCGGAACATTGATGGCTACAAGATTTTCCTGTTGTTTTAGTAGGATCAGGAAGGTGTAATGTATTACGAGCTACTAAAACCGAAGAAACATTTACTGCAGATGTCTGTCGACATCTATTGAGATCAGCCACACGAAATACCGAAGAAGGTCAATGGAAATGGGACAATGATCGGATCGCTGTCAAACCAATGTTGTTCTTTCGACACGGTATCGGCATATTGCTAGAAAAATGGGAAAAGTTGTAGAAAATGATGGAAAATGTTTTGATTAATATATATCGCACTACTTTTTCTAAACAGCTACCTTTTTCAAGTCAAAACATGACCAAAATACATGCAAGCACTTAATATAAAAACATTTTTAATGCCCGCTTAATTGCGGATGTTGTAAAAAGCCGATCGAACCCATTTTTAGATTGAACGTAAAGCTGGTCCTAATGAGAAGATTTTCCGAAAATATCTTCATGGAAAAATTGATTTCTAATTTAATTGTAACGAAGTGGAGAAAGGTGTAAATTATCCCATCATCTAGACGTAGACATTAGACAGATTCGATGTGAGACTCTGAATCAATTTATATATGGTCGCCGATCTATTCACCCACTATCCACCTGTTTACTATTTAGTCCATACCTACGTCGGTTTGTGCATTCATTAGTCTGCCAGTTCTCTGGCGTATCTATCCTTTTATCAGTAGTTATGATTTTTAAATTCAGTTGATGGCCTACAAAAAACGTACGCACTTCACGTAAGTCTAAAATTGCGTCGCAAAAATTAACCACAAGGCCGCATAATTAATTTTTTACTAAATTTCCATAAATTCTATTATGATATTCGTCTGAATAACCGAGTAGGTCGGAATTGCGACTTCCGGATCAATGTTTACGGGTTCAAATTTCAAACGCTATAGAATTTACTTTAGTCATAGCTGTAGTGAGCGCGCAGTCGGAAAAATTTATTACTGATTCTTGGAGTTTTGCAAATTCTCGGACCTTTTTTAAAAAAAATTTTCAATCCACGATTTAATTTTTATAAAAATCCACTGCTTTCTTTTTAGTTTTCCAGCACTTTTAAGTTGAAATTTCTACAATTCAAGGTGCAATAGTAAATTTTGAACAAATTCAATCCAACTTTTACGCCCATTATTAAACATAACAGAAAAACTAATAAGCATGCTGATAGTTCATAGAAAAGTAAAATTGCTTAGTTCTTTGAAGCTTCTAACATCCATAACTACTACGCACACAGCGGTCATGAAAACCTTAAAACACATAGGTTAATGCGATAGAAAGTTTAGTAGAATTATGCTACGGTGGAAACCTACGTGAAATGTCGCAAACGTAAGTAGCGAAATCTACATAGATAGAGAAGAACTTGAAAACTCACCTATTGTGCATGGACCTTTGGCAAATTATAACTACTATTCAATATCCCGCTTATCACCAATTAAATTCTTGGCAAGCCTGTTCAAAATTCCGTTTTAAGTATTTTGTACGAAAGTTTTTAAACAAAAATTGTTATAATAAATTATAATTTATGATGCAAGCTGTCCACACCCCTCAGCCAATTATGTAGAGTTTCCTCTATAAATTAATGTAGGAACTTGAGATTTTAAATTTTGATCGATTAAAACTTTACCTAAGTAAGACTTTCTTTTGATTTTCTCCTTTTTCCATATTAAAGACATGCTGGAAAGTTTTTTAATTCCGTCAAACTTTTTAAATAAATGTTAAATTATAGTCTTAAAATATATCAAGAGTGAAGCATTAAAAATCCATTTATATATACTTGCAATATATACACTTATACACAAATTTATAATTTTTTTCATTTCATATTATATTGCACTTCTTCATCCGGTCCTTTGGTTATTTACTTTGAGGAAATTCAAAACTAATTCAAAGTTTTTGTTATTTTCCTTACCAAAAAAATTTACTAATAGTTTTCAAATGCTGCGGGATATTCAACTGATAAGTTGACTAACTAGCTGGCAGGCTAACTAAACAGATAGATTGATATACAGTAAATGTCACTTCGCGGAGATAAAGTTTGAAGTAATGCAAATGTAATTGGTTTCTGATGCAATAACTAGTACAAAGCGAAACTTAAAAGTTGATTTACTAAGTTTTACAAAATGTTCGTTAGTTTAGGAAAGTTATTTATAGTCATACTCTTATGTAAATCTACTAAAAATAGGAAAATAGAAAAATTTCTCTAAAGTGAGGGCAATACGTTTCAAAGTGCTGTGAGAATCGAAGTCTCAAATTCGTTTTGGTCCCACGTCTAGGCTAAGTTCTTATTTCCATATATATTTAAATTGATTTTTTATCGTAGGTAAGTTGTCTTCTTTATATAGTAAGTTTAGAGCTATCGCTGTATTCATGAGTTCGTTGAATGTAAATTGACTGGTATGGTATGCGAAAAGCATTTCCCCTTTTTTTCCTGCTTTGAGACGTCTGGTTGTGTACTACGTTAGAGCTTTTGCCTTTGATGAGGCTTCAAAACTTAGACGCTTAACTGCAATGACGAACGGTCTAGCGGATGTTAGGATAAATGCTAGGATATTTGTCATTATTTCAATATAGATTTACATAATTATTAAGACAGCGTGGGTCGCATAGGCGACCAGTAAGGAAAGCGAGATAGAAAAGACAAAGAAAATTCCCAATAGAGGGAAAATTGTCAATCCTTACAGTGCGTAAAGTAATTCATTCCCTACTAAGTATTCACTAGGTAAACATGTGCCTCTCATATCTTGAGGGAGCTTATGGTTTAGTAGCTAATCACAAAAGTTTTTATTTATTAAAGACAGTATAATTAAGGGCCAGGTGGACTTTTTTATTTGTCACTCCGCAGTATGTCTGCTTACTCATTTCACTTTTTTTCTTAGCTTAAGTTCCTCAATTCGATTCTTGCTTATCCATAAAATATTCATTTCATTTTTTTTGCGGCTTAGCTGCTTCTGTAAGTGAAAACTGGCATTTTAATGAGCATTGTTTTGTTCACTCAGCAGTACATCTGCTGACTCGTTGTATTTTTTTAACTTGCATTATTCTGCTATGTTCAGCGGTATTGCTTTCTTTTACACTCTTTAGCCCAATTATCTTATGAGAAATTTGTACGCAAAATTGTATTGGAAAGTTTTTAAGTTCTATGATTTGTATTACGGTGCCAAGTGAGGAAAAAGGGATTCATAGAGCTTAGTTATCCCAATATTCCGTCCTTTTTTGCGTTTGCCTCTTTAAGAATAAAATAAAGAAGCAGATAGAATGGCTTGTTTGCGTGAGAACGATACGAAAACAAGGCGAACCTCACGTTGGCTTAAAAATTGGCCCCTATCAACCTTTATACTTTTCCTATTAATACGCTTCTTTTGAACATTTGAATCGTAGCAAAATATCCTTCTTGTCTATTCTGTTGGGAATAAAAACTTATTCACATAGTTTTGGATATACATTGCTTTACATCGACTTTTTAAGTTTAGTTTGATCAAACCGTAAAAGCACTGTTAAATGGCGCGTATTATATTGTATGTCGTACCAACTTTTTTTAAACGTGTTAAGAGAAATGTACATAATGCACGTGACAACTTATAAACTGTTAATATACGGTGAGGAATTGTTAAGACATGCCTGTTTGTTCAGCGAGTACACCAAGAATTGCCACATAATTTTTTGTTAGAATAAAATTAACTAACGCCAGAACCTTAAGTTTATGAATACTGCACCCGTCCAAAAACCGAAAGGATGCGAGGTCTGGTCGATCTATTAGATCTTTTAACAATGAAAACTTAAAAATTTTAAAAAATATTTCTTAGGGCAGAAGTTTTTAGGCAATCCTGGGCAAGGAACAATACATTGTCTATTCCACCTACTTATCAAATTTTCTCATCGATTTCATGTAAACAATAATATAGATCCGGCCGAGTGGACGAGTAGGGAAAGAGTTTCGACTAACAACTCAATGGTCGTAGGTTCAAATTTCAAGTGCAGCACAGTCTTTCAATAAAGCCGATAGCCTTACATGCTAGTGCTTTAAGACGTTAATCTTAGAATTTGTTCTCTGGCTAAATTAATAATAATAAAAATAATATTGATAATAAACACATTTAAATAAATAACACGCGAGGATTGTATAGATCTACTCATATTAATTTGATCAATCTGTGTATTTTATGGGAAGGTTTTAATTTCATTTCCTGAGCAACATGTCATTGTACAGTTATCCTCTGCGGAATACACTTATTTTGTTAATCACGGGACCGGGAATTATGAAAAGGTTTTTGAAGTAACGGAATATCAAATAACGAATACGCATGCGCTCTCCTCGACAATCTTAATCAAAAGTCTTACCAAAACACCTTCACCTCTCGAATGTCAGCTACACGGAAACTCTTGCGTTTCCCCACTTGTTTCCTTTCAAATAAAAGTCAAACCACTGACTAAGCAGTGATACCGTATCACGCGAATGAAGGACCGTATATCCAGCAGGCATCTACTCGCAACAAGCAGTCTTGACAAAGAACCTCAAATTACGAATGTCAACTACACCAAAAGCCTACGTCAACACACTTGTTATTCCTAAAAATTCCAAATCACTCATAATTCCCTATGAGTATTTCACTACTGTTGTATCTCATTTCGTTTCTCCGCTTTATTTGACTGCATAACTTTTACACTTTTCAACTCTTTTCTTCTTTGGAATTTTTTTGTACTTTTATTTAAAGACGACCATCAGTCGCAGTAATCATCGAAATATATTTATAATTAACAAAATTTAAAAATATTTCATACAAAATTTTGAAAATTTTGAAAATTTTCCAAAATCGAAATATAAGGCTACAGAAGTTCTTCTTATGTTAGACAATGTTTTCTCGTACATATATTTTCTGTTATTTATTTTGGTTTCAAGCTATTTGTTATTAACAAACATCGAAAAAGTTTTTCGGTGCAAGTGTATTGGTAAGTTGGCGGATAAATTAAAAATTTCATTGCAGTTTTTTTTATGGCAGAAGCTTGCCTTTGTTGTGAAAGTAGTTAAACTTTTTTCTTTGCTTCTTTTTCATTTAGATAAAGAATGTTCTATGAAGTTTTTGATTTAATTAATTTTGTAATGATAGCGTTTTTCTTTTTTTTTTGAAAATTTAATATTTTATGCATATAGTTTAGCTACTGGGATTTCATTAATCGGCACATGTTTTTTTCTTTTCGGTCTCGTACAGACATCTTAATTAATCTGTATATAAATGGCCATGAAACTTAATTTTCCAATTGATTAAATTTTCATTAATAAAAGTCGAGGTTTTATTGTTTAACTCAGCTGGGACTAAACGGCAGTGAAGGCAATCCTAATTACAAGCAAAGTCAATGCCATCAACAATGTCTCCACTGAGCCAAAATCAAATCGCATTAACTTTAAAATGCTATGAATAAGTAAAAGCGATTCCAATTATTTTGTTGTGGAAGTGCAAAATATATGTTTATATATGTGTGTACATTTCTTTTTTATCTACTTATGGTACAACCATTGAAAATTTTTAAGATAGAATCATCTTTTATTATGCAGATCGATTGAGAATCATTATGCCGTGCATTACTTGTAGTACAAGCATATACCAAGTTTGGGCGGATATATGCAACATCCACAAAGACTTAGAACAGAGCCATCTCTCATTATATCAATCGTATCACTATATTTTTTTAAATCACTTTTGGAATCGATCTAAGCCTTTCTATCCGTCCATCCGCCTGTCTGTCTTGTTTTTTGTGTTCAATCTAAAGGCGCAATTTTTAAGATGTTTTTATGAAATTTGGTAGACCCACATGTTGCACCCCAAGAATGAACGCGATTGAAATGAACTTATAGATTACTACCTGTATAATCTCTTATTTTGACAAGTTGTTATATTTATAACCGTATTAAGCGAGGTGGTATAGTATGTTTAAATATGGGCCATGTTCCACTATAATTTTTTTACTCATTTTTTGAATCAATCTAAACATGTCTGTCGATCTAATGTCTCTTCATGTTTTCTTTTGTTCAGCCGAGAAGTCGCAGTTTTCAAACATTTTGATTAAATTTGGTAGATTAAAGTATTTTGATTCAAGGACGAGTTTTCCTAGTGGAAATGGTGCGAAGCGGACGACTTTTTGGATCACTCTCCATGTAACGCCTTATTTTGATATATTTCAATTAGCAGAGATTCCCGACAAAAATCAGAGTTTCGGTCTTCTACGTGTGATGTGAGAAGTTTGCATCGTATGGAGCAATTTTTTGGACTCCTGCCCTTCCTACGAAAAGTGAAGATTTATATGGTAAAGCCACTTAATTTCCAAAACTTTTTGATAAAAAATGGTTCACAATAATAATTTAAGGTAGAAATTAATTTCACCGAAAGTAGAAAAAGTATGTCTACTTCTTGAATTCTGAACCTAATAAAAATCGAATCTTACGTGGCAAAAAAATGTCCAATTTCCAATATCTTATGATAAAAATGTGTTCATACTAGCGGCATAACTGGACCAAATTTGAACCATACAGATCTATTGTTTGGGCGCCATTGCTTATAAGGAATCTTGTGAACGGTAATACCTATTATTATGTTATTATGAAAATTTGTTTATAGTAACAACATACCATAAAAGCTAAATGCAGAAAATTTGGATCACATATGTCTACTTTTATATCCTCAAAGTATAAAGGCGACAATGTGTCATTTCTAGCTTTTTATGACGAAAAGGACTGAAAAATAATAAAACCCTTCCCAAAAAAACGAAGTTTTCTAAATTTGGACCACATCATCCTCCAATATGAGGGCTCTTAGAAAAAGTATACCTTTACATAAAAATATTGTGCAATTTTCGGTGTTTTTACGAAAGTGAATGGCTAACTTGATTGGGATGGTGCAGTTTACAGGCTCGGCTTTGTCAAACCGTAATGTTCTTAATTGCTTTGTTTTTATAATATACGACTTTAGAAATGAATGCTAACGCATTCAGTTTTTGTTGTCTCACCATTGTAGTATGCGGTCGAGTATTATAGTGGTGGAACACTATTCCTTTTCTATACGCGTATGCAGGCCTTTTCTCTTTGATAGCTGCATTCAATTTATCCAGCTGATTGCAGTACAGATCTGGGTTTTCCCTGTTTCAGCAACTCGTGGTACAGTGGACCTTTCCTGTCCCACCACAAACAAACTTAGTATTTGAACTGTTGCTGATGATGTTCCTGGTTTGCAGTAAGATTTTTTTCTTTCAATATTCTCAAAAAGAATCCACTTTTCATTTCCAGTAACCAGCTTGTCCAAAATCGGCTCCACGTTGTGTCTAATCAGATGTGATGAACACATTCTTACACGATCAGACAAATTCTTTTCCCTTAATTCATGTGGAACCCAAACACTTTGCTTTAACACAAACCCAAGAAATTTAATGTGATCTCCAACAGTTGTATGATGAATTCCTACCTCTTCTGCAATTTCTCGACTTGTTAAATGTGTGACATCATAATCGATCTTGGATTGTCGTCCAGATCGATCACTTTCTTGGAGACTCAGATCCCCGGAACGAAATTTGCTAAACCATCTTTGACAAGTACGAACATTTACAATATATTTTCCAAATACAGCACATAAATTTTTACATGCCACCGATGCGTTGCTTCCTATTTGGAATTCATACAAAATGCAGTGTCGTAAACGCACTTTATCTACTGACATGTTTTTCACTTTAAATATCACAAATAAATGATGGACGGTAAAAAAAGACTCCTTTTATACTATACAACAGGTAAAAAGCAAAAAAAAAAATCCGAATGAGATCAAGTCGCACGTTTTTTTTTTTATTTACAACAAAAATTACCTGCTTATATAAAATACGACTGAACATTCTCTCCAACCCATCATACTTTGGTATTCAGAGTCAAAAAAAAGAAAAATCAATTTATAATTTGAGATATCCTATTTTGTCTCTTATTCGTACATCTTTTCATTCATTTTCATAAGGTCATGTAGAAAGTTTTCTTTAGCTACTCTTTCTTCTAAATTTGTTTCATTGGGAGAAACCCTTAAAAAAAGAAGAATACAAAGAAACTTTCCTGATGATGCATCATATTTTTACCTTTTCGTTTCAAAGTCTCGCTCTTCATCTATACATTACCGAGCATTACAAAATTTCATTTATTAAAAATACCCTTTTTCCCTTACTTTCCTGTTCAATAAACATTGCATTCGTTGTTGGCCGTTTCCTCTCATCTAATTTCTAACGAATGGCAATAACAAGCATTGATAGAAGACGCACATAACGCTTTTGACAGAGTTTATAAAAATTCAATATTGTCCCCAAAAAATATTATTAAAAAGGAACTTTTCGTAAACTAATAGAAAAACTTAAAAAAAAATGTTACAAATGAAAACTAAAATATCTTTGATTAAAATAACAACAAAAGAAAGAAAGAATCACTTATTGAATTACTTTGGTTTTATTAGAAAAAATAAACTTTTTTGAATAAATGAGATCAAAACTAATCTTATAAAAGGAAACTCTTTCTCGGAACCTTAGTTAATTTTTTAGGGTTTTTCCAGCCACCCTACCATTTTGATGCTTGAGTCGTTACTTAAGCAAAAATAGATAGCTAAGAATTTCTTGGCTTTCGTAGCAAAGAATCGTTGAATGCCACGTATATGTTCAAACGTCAGCACTTGTAAATGATCGACTTGAAAGTTTATTGTTTAAAATTAAGAAAACGTTTAAATTAATGCGTAACGACAACCGCTTTGCAACTAATAGCCCTGTGCAAAGAAAATAGACGAAATAAGCGTCCATAGAAACACAAATAACATAAGAATGCCGGCCGACTTACTCACAGCCCGAAAAAACGGAGGTTTTCTGGCATTGTTTTTTGAATCGAAGGAAACGTAATAGAATAATAATATATAAATAGGCAGTTGAGCACGCCGAAAAATGCTGAAAAGTGGTAACGCCAACAGCCGTACTAAATTTAAGGGACGCTGAGGCAAGCAGCATAACTGGTCCAAACTTAAATTAAACAAGTAGCAAAGTTATATTCCGTCATGACCAAATTTTCAAAATAAAAGTGGAAATTTATACGGTATATGTGTTGCACTTTGTTTGTAAGCAGGAAAAAACACAGGCAACAAAGGTGTTCACAGTTTCTGCTGCATACCGTGCAGGCATGTCCTTTCACTCAATTGGGCGATTTTTAAAATCGTTTGCAAATTTGTGGGCGGTATGTTCATTTTTGTGAACGGGAGAGTGTTTACCAGGAATTCTGCATAGTTATGCAGGCGAACGGATGGGCAGTTAAGCGGACGGACATGCATTCCGAATTTGAAACTGGCCAAGGATTTATGTACATATAGTCTATAGAATATACGTTAAAATTTCTCTGCTTTAGAGTATGAGTAACGCGCAAGAAATCAATTTTCATTCTTTTTGGAAAACAGAGATGTCCTTCCTTTATGTAGTATTGTAGACGTGTCTTTCGACTGATTTTGCCCACTTTCAATACCAAGACGCGTGCAAGAACTTCGAATGTTTCTGCCAAATTTAAAGGCGATAGCTTTATTTTCGTGGCGAAAATATTGTTTAAAAGAGACACTATATAGACGAACAGACGGGCGGACGGACAGAGGGACATGCTTAAATTGATAAAAAATTTGATGCTGATCAAGAGTATATATACTTTGTGAGGCCTCCGAAGCTTCCTTCTGGCTGTTGCAAACGTTTTGACAAAATGAATATACCTTCACCTTTCGGTGATGGGTGTAAATTTGCAATCTGCAGGTTGAACATAGAAGTAAACGGATGAACGAGCAAGCAGACAAGCTTAGATCGACTCAGAGAGTGGTTCTGAACCAGTCGATGTATTATAAGGTGGTTCTATCTTAAGTCCTTGTAAGTGTTGTAGACGTTCGGGTAAACTTAACATACCCTCGTACCGCAAGTGAGAATACTCCTCGATAAGCAACTAATAAACTATTTCAAAATATTTTCCCGGTTTGAAATGACGACGGCAACAACAACATCACCAAATATATATCATCGATAAAAAAAAATATCTTTTAAAGAAAAATTAAGTATTTTTTTCTCCCCGTACTTGTTTACAAGTTTGGATAATTTAATCTTTAGTAGAATGTTAATTTTATACAATCTGTGTAGAAAGCACATATTCGCACAGACATGTATGTGTACACACAAGTGTTTCATGTATTTGTGTGTATAAACGAATTTACTTAAATACTTATGAGTGGATGGAATTATTTGCCATCTGACTTTACTGACCATAGATAAAGTTTACCGAATCGGAGATTCGAATAGTTTGTTATGCACACAGATGCAAAGTAAATATATGATGATGATGGTGATTATGTGTGTGGTTTGGAATACACGAAATCTAAATTGAAATTGAAATCTTTTTTTTTTCTTTTTCGACATATACCTTCCTCTCTGTCGCATTATACTTCCCTTTTCGCTCTCACATGCTTCAAGTTACCATTCAAAAAGGCTTTACCAAGCAAAACTGTTTCATATTTTATAGATATGCAGTTAAGTGTATTAAACATGACAGGCGTAGTTAAAATGCTTGTGTATATGTACATATTTTTATATGCATGCGTGTTTGTTTGTATGTAAATGAATCTAAATAGAATTGGGACACATACGCAAATTATATATATATGTATGTACATTCAAACAAACAATGTGTCTATAGCAGGAGTCTCTTGATTGCTTATGATATTCTATGACTGTTGGTCAGTAAACTTTACATAAAGTTCAAACTCATATTCACAAAATGAACAGACAGATACTTATATCTACATATAAATTCATCTATATATGGTATACATATACATACATATATACATATGTAGGTGTGCATGTCTGAAACGTGTAAAGATTCATTACTCGTAACTAACCAAGTGACTAACAGATCCTTACGTTGTTGTTAACACACAAGACCAGAAAAAAATTAAAATTAAAAAGGAAAAACAAAAAAAAAACATGGACGCAGTGACGTAGCTTTGGAAAGTTAAAGAAACAAGTGATCGCTTTTTCCACAAAAACTGAGCACTCAAGTTAAATTAATTTTTTCCGTTAACTCGAACTAATCCTTGATAAACTTTAAAGTTATGTTTAGACGTACATATATTTCCTCCCTTCTCCTATACCTGCTTCCGCTTATTTCAGGGTTCTGTGTTAAATCGTACCCCATTATATACTCCTTTTAATGTGCCAACAAAGCTTTTCTCAGGCATACAAATTTCATAGCTGTTGCTATTGTTGTTGTTCTTCGAGTTGTATTATGTATCTTCCATACCTTCTTTTTCTTCCGGGCATAAATTATTTATTATCGGATTACATAGATATTTATGCCACACTCTCCCAGACTATAATGTATAGAAATAGAGGCATACGTATGCACGTTCCCCTTTATTCAAACATTCACATGCATATATGTTTTAAAACTATCTGCACATAAGATAATCTTTTTGTTTCGTTACCTGGTTTGGGGTTTGTTTGCTTCGTAGGTGTTAAAGTAGGTTAGCATAGCATATAAATATACAGCCCCTCTAATGACCATAAGCTTACACTTTTACACACATACATAATAGGCTCTATCCCATGAACATTTCAGGTACATTTAATTGAAAATTTCGTTTAGTAGTTTCAGTTAAGTCGAGTTTACAATTTTATTTTTTTTTTCTCCTTTTTGTTTTGTTTTTTTACTGTAAAGTTTGGTTGGCTTCATCTATTGTCTTCGTAGGGGCTCGGAGGTTATTCTCTCTTATTCAAAAACAAAGAAGAAAAAAGTGTAAATGCTCACCTAGTAAATGTTTCAATATTTAAGTGAATGGTTTGTAACGAAGTTTTGTTTATGCAGAAGAGATAATTTTTCCGAAACTTTTCATTTTGTTCCTTTTTTTTGCTTTTAAAGAAAAAAAAAACGCTAACCAGGTTTATGTACTACCTTTTGTACGCAATTTAATCTATTATGGAACAATAAAGGTTAAAAGTGTGGTTAGATACAATTGAAAACTTTACGAATAAGAGAAATAGTTTGAGTTAGACAAAGTGGGATTTAAAGAGAATGCCTTAAAATTTTTTACGAGTTTTTTTTTTGATATTGTTCCAACTTACTTTTTTTCTTCCAATCTAATAAATTATGTGTGCGAAGTCATATTAGTAAAAGTAGTTAAATCCATCGCTTTATTCCATCTGTAAAGTAACCTATAAAACGTGGATTAAAATTGCTCTTTACTGTACAATCCATTACGAAGGTCAAGTAAGTTGAATAAATGGTAGAGCCATTGCAGAAAGCTGAGGAGGTCTTCAAATGTTGACGTTATGAAAAAAAACCTTTTTGCTTATGTTTACATATTCATTAATAAGTCTGCTTACAGTAGCATAAGGTTACGGTACAACCCTGAACAAAGCCATTTTTATTATCGACATCATGCTAAACATCAATCTTTTAAGCAAGGAATTCTCCTATATAAACGGGGCCGACCCCGTGAAGAGGAAGATAGACGAGGCGAACCAAGATTGGCTCTAGAAAAACAAGGTGGATGAGAACATTTCTGACTTTGCAGATGGCACGACATAGTCACAGGTTGAAATGTTACGTATTGCTTACTGTTTCGGCCACTTCTCATATAAAGCCTTATTTTGAAAATCGGTATACGAATAATTGTATTACACAAAGTGCTGCAGGTTGTTTGATGGTAGGCCGGGTGCCACTATAATATTTTCGCTTGTTAAATATTTCAAGTGAGCTCTCCCATGACTGGCTAGATAAGAATCACAATTACCAACTCGTGGTTTCTAAGTTCAAATCTTAGTGGTTCCAGTTATAGTGAGAGCTCTCTCGGTAAAGCTGAGATACTTTTCGCTTGGGTACACATCCACTAGGCTGCGGCATCTCCTTATCCCTTTCTCTCTTTTCCCACTTCTTAGAGATCATCACCGTGTTACACATATAGGAGACATCGTCTGAAAAAGGAATAGGAATCTATTTGGATGTTAGAATTTCTCTAGTCTATTGCAAGTCCTTCTGCGTATTCGAGAAGGTAGAGTATCAAAATTTAAATTTTGTCCTTATTTTATATCTTTTTATTTTGAAGGTAAAGATTATGGTTACAAAATGTTCGCTCACAGCCGACTGTAAACTTGTTTCTCTATTCTTAATCTTCACTTATTTTCACTAACATCCCATGTCTCTGTTCTCTCCTCTCTGGATTCCTCGCTCTTTCCATCACGCCATGCATCTCCTTCTATCTCTTGGAAATAGCTAACCTAACTTGCATAATTCTGAAACATGCGTTAATCAATATAAAAATTTAACATTTCAGGGTATTTTCTAATGCAAAGGATATGCAGCTTCCTCTATTGATTTTTAGTAAAACTTTACAAAAGTTTTTAGTTTTCAACATGAAAAGTTACCAAAAAAAAACCGCAAAAATATGTAAGAAGTTATATGTGGCTTACGACGAACCTCTTAGTACTTACTTAGTTAGGTTACGTATGAACCATTTTCAATAACAATGGTTCTTGAGCAAAAATACGTCGGTATACCAAATTTCATCAACATGTCCAAAAATCGCGCACTGCAGATTTAGCACCATGACTCAAGACGGACAGACGAACAGATAAGCGATTAATATAGAAAAAGGAAGGTATATTCTGAGACCTTCTACAATATATCTCTCGCCCTATATTTTAAAAATTGCAAACTGTGCGCAGAGCACAAAAAAGTAGATAGAAAGGCATTTGATGGACAGACGGACAGACAAGCTTACATCGACTCAGAAACCGATTCTTAATCGGTGGGTATAATAAAAGATAGGTCTATCTGTAGTCCTTCTTCTTCGTGTTGTTTACATCCGTGTAAGCTTAATATACCCTTCTACCGTAAGTGGCGCAGGATGTAACCAACATAATATCCGTAACTTCGACTTAAAAACCGTACAAATTTCAGCCCAAAGGATAGCAAGAAAAAAAAAATTATAAATTTTGTGATTTCACGACCAATTTTCGGAATTCACCTGGCAAGAGCGAAAAGGAAGCGAGAATTCTATGGCATATTCATAATTCATGGCGAAGCTGCCAAGTCGTATATGTATATTAAGATAAAGACAGGTTACGAACACTTATGTAGACAAGTAGATACTACTTAACATTGATTCCGCATTTCACACTGATTAAACATATGTACACCTTTGGAGTCCACTCGACGCATGTTTCTATGCTTTACAAAAATTCCTTGCAGACTTACTATACCCTTTATATTGCGTAGAATTATGCACACATACAAGAAATTTAAAGTCGAAAAGCTGGATGTCCATTCTATGTGTGTGTGCTATGATTTACTAATATACATATATGTACATAAATGTGTGAATGAGTTTAACCTTAAAAGTTATTTAACTGAAAGATAATAAATTATAATCTAACCGAACTGAATAATTTTGGAAGAGAAAATATTTTTCCAAATAATTCAAGGTTATCTATTGGTTATGGCATCTCTACATCTCTACATTTATATATATATATATATATATATATATATATATATATATACATTTCATAGAACGTGCATGCTTGAGCATGTAATACAATGATTACAGAGAAACAAAGACATTTTTCTGTCTTATGTTTGCTTAAATATTGAAAAATCTTTAAAAATGCTGTAAACCATTGATTTAAGTTATATTCACGGTTGTGTGCGTGTGTGTATTTGTGTATGTTAAGGTATTGCATATGCTTAACCTCGAGTTAAGAAAATATTTGTAAATTGTCAAACACTAACCAACACTAACATAAAATTATTTTATTCCTTTCAAGGCTTCTTTTAACAAGCATTATATATCATTTACGATAAGACTTCTAATTTAGTTAATTTTGTGTACATTTTTCTTTTTTAAATTTCTGTGTACTTTAATATCATAAATCAAAGGCAATTCAATTATTATTATATAAATGCCTAACGTCAATAGCAGCGTAAGAGGAGTGGCTTGGAGAAAATTGATAACAAAAATTAAAGTCGCGTTACCCCTTGCTTACCTTAACTTTATATTAAATCATCTTTCATTTCATTATATATGAGTGTACACAAAAACGATAGCAATGAACACATCTGTAGAGCACATAACCAACCAACCAACCAACCAACCAACTAACTAAGCATGTAACCATCTATTTTCCATCCTTCTTCAATGATAAACTTTTTCTTCCCCTTTTTTTCATTGCCCACCCACCCACTAACTAACCACCTGTTAGACGTGTGGTTTTGTTGCCACTGCTGTAGTTGCAAAAGTTACTTTGCTAGCTTTGTAATTAACTAGATCACATGCAGTTTTCTGTTTCGTAATGGAATTTTTTCTTCTTTTTCTTTTTACTTTGGTTTTTAAGTGAAAATTTCCCGGTGTTTTCACGCGAGCGCAAATTTTTAAGCAATTTTCCAGTTGTATAAATCATTTTATTTGTTTGCTATCAAGTGAGCGTTGTTTTCTGAGATTGTAACAAAGTTGGTTACGAGCGGTTATCACTGCGTTGCTTATGAGAAGACTGTGTATAAAGAATATTGTGTTCAAAAAATAACGGGAACTTTAAAGTCAAATAAATTATTTGTTTTTTCATTTAAATTTCTTTCATCTTCTTTAATGTTATCTTCTTCCTATTGAATAAACTTTTGGTTTAAACAATGGTTTCCTTCTTCTCCATACTTCTTACCTGATTACGGTCACAGACTCGAAAGCAGATGGTGAACTTGAAACAATTACAACAAAACGGTCTCTCTAACCGTGACGCTACACAAAATGAATAAGATGCTTGTAGAGGGACGTTAGTTTTCTTGTTTTGAGTTTTGTTGAAAAATTGATGAATAGTCATGGCAGCACGCGCTCAAGTGACGAAAAAAGCAGTAATGTGGACGTTCTTAAGGAATAAATTCAAACAATGGCTTCGAAGGCGCTACTGCATCTAATTCAATTCTTCATTCACTATACGCTGCGATTTTTTTATTATACCCTACGCCACTTGCAATCCAAGGATATATTAAGTTTGTGGTGATGTATCCAACACTCAGAAAGACTTAAGATATCCCGACCGTTTATTATATATATATCCAATAGTGTATATGGAGTACCGAAAATTGACGTTTTTCTGATTGAACATGGTATTTATGGGTTGACTGTCAAAAAATATGTTTCTTAAGAGGCAACAACTTATATTAAACAACACTTCAAGTTTTTTTTGACTGAACATATAGTTAAATACAAAATATATACTTTAATCCCATAAAAAACACAAAAATGTCAACATACAACGAAAAAGTGATAGCGGACGGACTGATGTTATGCCCTGGGTTATCCTACACTGCGGCCTACTGGTGGTCTCCTTTGGCTCACTATTTTGTATGAGAAACCCTGAATATCTCATATAAAGACGAACGTAAAAAATGTCCCCATCGCCGGCATATATTACCGGTCAAAAATATCACTTAAGCTTAGCAACTTTATTTTCCGCACAGACCCCAACGTCTTTGTTTACTCAATTATACTCTCCATGCTAGTGTTGCCAACTAATGCGAAAATCGGAGCAGCAGATATTCTGACAATCGAAGAGGAAACGTTACGGAACCATACCACGATAACCGAAAATACCCTTTGGTGTGATTTAACCGACTTCGGGTCGATTGTTGGACGTTTACTAAATCGTAAGAATAAATTCATGCCTTACCCAAGCGAATAATAGTCAAATCTCAGTGTTACTTTAACAGATAGTGGCTATAGTAAGTGTTC
This sequence comes from Glossina morsitans morsitans, assembly GCA_001077435.1. Lineage (NCBI taxonomy): Eukaryota > Metazoa > Arthropoda > Insecta > Diptera > Glossinidae > Glossina > Glossina morsitans. The sequence goes on along the minus strand of CCAG010007042.1, from coordinate 5,876 downwards.
GTGGGGTGTGGGCATAACACTTACTTATTGGGCACACATCCAGTAGGCTACGGCTATTTCTAGCTGTATGTGTTCCCCACGTTTGGTGACCATCATCGTATTAGCCGTAAAAAAAAAAATGAATTTCAGCTCAACAGCACAATGTTGTTTTTGAACAGTATTGTGTTGTTTTGGAACAAGACAAAATAGACTTGTTCTTTAAAATTGACTAAATTATTACAACTAGTCAAGATATTTGATGGCTTAGTGACCCTAGACACTTAACGTAGTGTAGTCATGTAGTAGTCTGCCTCTACAAAATCTTTAAAGTCTTTGCGCATCTGATAAACTTTTCATTCTCTTATAACCTTTTGAATGTACAACTAATTGCCTTTTTCAAACAGAATTTAATATAAATTGCTTTTTAATGGAAGGCTTCGTTATGAAAACTTAACGACAATAACTTTTTAAAAATTATAACAGCTACTCTTTATAATTTAACAAGAAAGATGAGATGTAACTTAGTGAGAGTTGCAGTAGTTTATGTATGTTCAAAATACAAATTCCCTTCATTTTTTGAACACTGTAATGTCGCACTGCGCACTGCACGTCTTTACAGTGTTTCTCCAGTGGGCAACAATTTTATAGAAAAAAAAAGAAGTTATTTCAATGTCTAAATGTAGGTATGTTACCTTCTTGGGCAACCAACCGTCGATAGGAAACTAATTTCTATTCACGGCAGCAAGAAAAAGTGTGATTGAGGTACAGCATAACGCAAGTTAGGGGTGGTGAGCGAAATGTAATCGGCTTGAAATGAATCCAAAAGATTATTTGCCTAAGCATCTGTCGTAGTTTATATCTCTTAGCCCTTTCCAAAGAACATCCTTTAATTAAAATAAAACCTCGTAGTTTTTGTACTCTACCTTGCTGTTTGTGCCCATCATAATTATAAATATTCTGCAAATTTTTCCAACGGAACAACCTTGTGGTGCCACTATAATGAAAGTTTACGTGCCATAGACGAACTAGCTATCTCGGGAGATGTGGGAGGAGTTCTAGAAGTTACTGACGGGCACTCTTAGGACACTTACACCAAAGAATTTGCACACACTTGTCCCTTAGCGAATACCAGACGGACGAAACCCTAATCAATCGATCGGGGACCTTACCCTGGGCATCTTCTTCACCCACCTATTGGTCTCCCTTCGACCCAAAGAAAGGTTTGTAGGGCACTCCGAAGTTGGGTCCGAACACTCCTCAAAGCCTACTTTCCTCTCACGATTTAAAATAAAAACTATTTTTATTTCCTTTTATTTTCTTACAGCTTATATATAATTTATGCATGTGTGATTAAGGATAGATAAGTATGAACGTATATTTGAATGTAAATATGTATGCAGGTAAACATGTATATATAATATTTTTATCCAATAAGAATAATTCGGTATACAAGAATCGTTTACAGTAATTATGAATAATTTTTTTCTTATTTCCAATCAAAACAACCATTCATCTTTTCTTTTTAAATAATTTGGCAATATATTGTAACAGAGCTTTAACAATTCAAATCGATCATGATCACTTTAGCATGAATTTTCTTCTCAATGTGTTCTCTTTCTCGATTATTCATTTCTTTCTTATTAACGCACATATTTTTATTATTCCTTATGTTCATAATTTTTTTAATGTCTCACTATTTTAATTGTAAAATAAATACTCACAAAGAATATAAAACCCGTAGCCAGTTTCCTTATATTTGCTCGTTGGACAACTTTAAACGAACGCACGACGTCACTGTGCTATAGCAACACGTTTCAACTCTCTTCTATGGAATCTGTCCCTGTTTGTTTCCTTTTTCTCACATCATAATTACCGTATTGACTACTAAATATGGTGCATATATGCGTACGGGACAAGAAATTAAGTTTATTTAAAGGATCTTTAGAGTAAAGTGTCCCACAATCGTCAAAATTTCGGGGTTTGCCTATAATTTTTATTTATAATTTTTATATGCCAGCGTAGCTTTTTAATTCTTGTTCTGAATTATTTTAAGTACGTCGATCATCACGAAATATGGTAGTAAAATACCGTCTCTAAGTATATTAAAAATCCGATTGAATTTGATGCGCACTTACATATTTTTTTGCAACAACAATTAAGTAGAACTTCTATGAACTTTGCTTGTTTATTTAAACATGGGTTCACCCAAGTAAAACTCGAGAAACTTAAAAATATTCAAAATGTACGATAAAAGAATTACGAGATATATGTAAAGTTCATTTTTCCGTGTTTTTTTTTTTTTTTTTTTTTGTTAAATTACATTTTCTGTCCAATTTTTCAACCCCCTTTGGCAAAAAAAAGTCTTTTTTTTTCTCACTTGGCGCCATCCTCTCTATCTATTCCCCTCTATCGGCAACCAACAATGTCCACCATCTTACAACCCATAAATTGACAGTCCTCGCGCGAGAGCTTCCCAACCGTTTTTTCGGTGCAGAGTTGCATTCTAATTTTAACAACAATGAAACGAAATCGTGCAAGAAAAAAAAAGTCTCACATTTCAATATTCCTTGCAATAAACTTTCAGGCAAATGTATTTTGCAAAAAAAAATTAAACAACTCTTCTGCAAAATTTTTATTAGTGAAAATTATATATCAAAGCTGAGGCCATTTATAATGTGTTAACAGGTTTTGAGTTCTAATAATAAAGAAAATAAAACGTATAACGTTACAAGGAAAAAAAACGACACAGCTTGAATTGAAGTGCTCCTGCCACCTCCTTTCTCGTACTGCTTCGTGCCTTTCAAGCTTGAATGCAAAGAATTAAACTTTCACCATAATGTAGGCTAGTTTACTTTCTGATTACAGTTAAATTTTAAAAGTTCAATGTTCTAGCAAGTGCTCGCAGCACCAACCACTATTTTAAACATTCTTTAATAACGCGTAAAATATCAAAAAAAAAAAAAAAATAATAAATAAAGGAAAGACAGAGTATTTAAATGTTAAATAAAAGAGCAAAAAAGAGGAAGACTCTCAGTATATAACAAATTGAGTTATTGTTAAAATAGTAACCAAGTCTTACAATTACTGCATCATTCTCTTTGGTGATGAATTAAGCTACTGCTCGTATAATTTCCGGACTCTCCGTCTTTCTTTATTATTAACATTTTTATTATACTCTTTAGAATGAATGTGAAAAAAATTAGTGTAACTAAGATATTTAAGTTTTCTTCCCTGTCTAGTCTTGTGTTGACTTCATAAAATTCACTGTGATGAGTGTAAGAGTATTTATCAAGTTTTTGCTCATGGCGAAGGGTCCGCGCCCGGCCTTCACTCAGTTTGTAGCGTAAATGTAAAAAGAAGGAAATGAAAAGTGAACTATTAGTTGCTTTCATTCATAATTCGCGTTATCAACAATCGAGCAAAGGAAGAATTATTTAATATTTTTCACATTTTTTTCTTAGAACATGAAGAGAAGAAAAAAAATTTCTTAGAAACAATATGAAAATTATGATAAAAATAATATCCCTGTTTCGCTTGCCAGCACTTTTCAACTAGTCAGCCAAACCGTCAGTTCGAGTTTGATAAATGAAATTGAAAATTCGCTTAACGTTTCCCTTACAATTTATTCCACAGCACCATCGCCATTACCACCACCGTTCGTATCTGCGTTTGCTCTTTCAACTCTATCCTTTCGTTAGCAGTAAGTTGTGAAAGCATTTTCCTAAAAATAATAAAAAAAAATTAACATTTTATGCTGGCCATGCAGTAGGTGTTAGTGGCACACTGTTTTTGCCTTATGTTCACTCGACCGCGGGCAATAAGTTCGTTGGTTGAGTTTAATGGCTCGCGTGCCCGTAGCGTGTCTAAATTTAGTTTACTAAAAAACTAATCGGCATCTGCTAACTTACCACTTTGGCAAATCCAATATATAATTTGTATAAAAGAATTCAGTTAAAGTGCTCATGTTATAAAATTCTAGCATACTTACTGAAGAGTTTCTAAGTTATTCGAATATCTAGCTTTCCACAGCTGCCTGTGCATTCATTGCACATGCATTGTTATTGCACATCTCTTCTATGCGTTTTTTATACCCATTAGTGAAGGTATATTTAGTTTGTCAAAATGTTTGTAACAGCCACAAGGATGTTTTAGAGAGAATAGCGAATTTTGAATCAATATAAGAATGTCTGCCCACCCTTCTTATCATGTAAGTGTCTCGGGCGTAAATTAGGATGTCGTTTTCAAATTTGCCATTGTCAATTCTTGAGGGCAAAGCAGTATTGAAAATGGGGCAAATCGGCCGAACGACACGCCCACAATTCACCATATAATTTAAGAAGATCTGCTTTTGATGAATTTTTTTGCTCGTTACCCACAAATACATCGCACCAAAGGCAACGATAAAAATTTCGCCATAGTCTCAATGGTGATCGTACAGCACTTGCATAAAAAAAGGGGTCTTGCCCACCTAATATAGTTTAACGTGTTTCTATGTTTTTTATTTTTCTTCGCTTATTTATTTATTTATAAACACCCCAAATAATTTCCGGCCTGAGTGGCCGAGTAGGCAAGAGTTTCGACTAGCAATTCAATGGTCGAGGGTTCAAATCTCAAGCGCGGTAGAGTTTTTAATAATAATAATAATAATAATAATAATAATAATAATAATATTAATAAAAATAAAGCCGAAAACCTTAGATGCTAGTAACTTAAGGCTTTAGTCTTAGAATTTATTCTCTGGCTAAATTTATATAATAATAATAATAATAATAATAATAATAATTTCCCAACTTTTATTCTTCATTTCACTTAAAAACACTTACCTTATACCACATTAAAGCGAAGTGTAGTCTTTATTCATTTGTAACGTTGGAACTACCATCCGTTTGATGCTTCTGAAGGTATTCTTTAGAAAAATTTTTAAAACAACTTTGTTGATATTTTTTTAGGAAACACCTAATATTTCATTAATTCGGCAAATAGACCAAGTTTTTAGTTAGAGAGATCGCCTCAATGTTTTACCTAAACAATATGAAAGACGCGAATTAACATGTGCTGCTAAAAAAATAAATAAATACTTCTACGATATCAATAAATACTGAAGATACTTTCCTAAATCCATTTTTGAGGTAACGTAAATCTATCGTAGAAGATCTAACGACTCTATGGTGCTCGATTAGCCGACTATTCTATCATCACATTTTACATGCATGAAGTTTATCGTTCGTTAACGTTCATAATTCGTATTTTTATATTCATCACCAAAGGATGCGGCATATATTTATTTTGTCAAGAAGTTTTCACTACCCAAAGGGAAGCTTTACAGGCCGCACATTGTGCTTACATATGTACTTTCTTAATCAGTATGACATTTTGCATCGATTTAAGCATGTCCCCCGATCCGTCTGTCCATCTATCCGTCTGTGTAATGTCTAATGTCAGTATTTTACTGGCCGCAAAAATAAACCGATCGACTACAAATTTCGCGGAAATGTAGGAAGTTCTTATACGAATGAACCAAATCGGCCAAAGGACACCTCTATGCAATATCACGTAAACTGAGAGCACCTTTGTTTTCATTACTTACAAACAATATAGTTCGTCCATCCGTCTGTCAAATGGACAAAATGGGCCAAGCCTACACAATATTATAGCGCACCAAAAGTTTTTCTTTTTGTCAAAACCTTATTACGTCCAGAAATAACCTTCAAAAACTTCAAAAAGTACTTGGTCTTTTGACCAGTGTTAAATTCGAAATGCACCTCAACATCTCCGTCTGTCCGAGTAGGTAGCAAGCATTTTCGCGTACGTAAAAATGAATATAAGAGTGACAGATACACAATGTTCGGTCACAGACGAAGAGCATTTTCTCGCCTATTTTTTTTTTTTTTGTTAAG